>RXID01022309.1:0-2500 GCA_005019695.1 Trichopus zeylanicus subsp. travancoricus
AGGAGTAGGAGTAGTAGTAGTTGTTGTTGTAGTAGTAGGGGTAGTAGTAGTAGTAGAAGTAGTAATAGTAGTAATCGAAATTTAGTAGTAGTAGTAGTGATAGTAGTAGTAATAGCAGTAGTAGCAGTAGCAACAACAACAATAGCAGTAGCAACAATGGTAGTAGCTGTAGTAGCAGTAGTAGTACTAGAAGTAGTAGATATTAAGTAGCAGTAGTAGTAGCATAGTAGTATTACTGGTATTTGTAGGAGTTGTAGTAGGAATAGTAGTATAGTACTAGTAGTAGTAATAGTAGTTGTAGTAGTTGTTGTGGTAGAAGTAGAAGTAGGTGTAGTAGTAGTAGTAGTAGTAGTAGCAATAGTGTAGGTAGTTGTAGTATTAGGAGTAGGAGTAGTAGTAGGAGTAGTGGTAGGAGTAGGAGTAGTAGTAGGAGTAGTAGTAGGAGTTGTAGTAGTAGGAGGAGTTGTAGTAATAGGAGTTGTAGTAGTAGTAGTAGGAGAAGTAGGAGTAGTAGTAGCAGTAGGAGAAGTAGGAGTAGTTGTAGGAGTAGTAGTAAGATGAGTAGTAACAATAGTTGGAGTAAGTGTAGTAGTAGTAGGAAGAGGAAGAGTAGATGTAGTGGTAGTAGCGGGAGTAGGAGTAGGAATTGTAGTAGGTGTACTAATAGTTGGCATAGTGGTAGCAGTAGTTGCAATAGGATCAATAGTAGCAGCAGTAGTAGAAGTAAGAGTTGTAGTTATTATTGTAGTAGTAGTAGCAAATGTCATAGTAGTAGCAGTACTGGTAGGTGTAGTAGTAGTCAGAGTAGGAGTAGGAGTAGGAGTAGGAGTAGCAGTAGGAGTTGGAGTAGAAGCAATATTCGTGGTGGTAGTAGTAGCAATAGAAGGTGTATTAATAGTAGCAATTTTACTAGTAGTAGCAGCAGCAGTAGTAGTTGTAGTAGCAATTGTATAAGTAGTAGAATTAGTGGTAGTTGTTTTAGTAGTTGTAGCAATATTAGTAGGAGTAGGAGTAGTAGTTGTTCCAATAGTAGTAATAGTTGTAGTTGTAGTAGTAGTAAAATTACTCGTAGTATTAGTAGTAGCAGTAGTGGGTGTAGGAGTAGCAATTTTAGTAGCGGTAATAGTATTAGTAGCAGAAATAGTAGTTATAGCAATCGTAGTAGGTGTAGTAGCAGTTGGAGTAGCACTAGTAATGGGAGTAGTAGTAGCAGTTGTTGTTGTAGTAGGAGTAGCCAGTAGTAGTAGCAGTAGCAGTAGTGGTTGTTGTTGTTGTTTTAGTGGTAGTAGTAATAGTTGCAGTAGTCGTAGGTGTAATAGTTATAGTTGTAGCAGCAGTTGTAGTAGTAGGAGCAGCAGTAGTAGTAGTAGTTATAGTAGTAATAACAGTAGTATTAGCAGTAGTAGAAGTAGAAGTAATTACAGAAGCAGCGGCAGCATCAGTAGTAGTAGTAGTAGTTTCACTAGTAGGAGTACTAGTTTTAGTGGTAGTAGTAGCAATAGTAGTAGTAGTTTTACTCCTACTACTACTGCTACAACTGTGAAAACTACTACTCTTGCTACTACTATTACTATTGGTATTGCTGCTTGCTATTGCTAGTGTGACTACTACTACTACTACTATTACTTCTACTGCTACTGCTACAATTGTTACAACTGCTAGTACTACCACAGCAGCAACAGTAGTAGTAGTTATAGTAGTAGTAGCAGTAGCAGTAGTGGCAGTAGTAGTAGTAGGAATTATAGTAGTTATCATAGAAGTGGTAGTAGTAGTAGTAGTAGTAGTAGTAGTAGTAGTCATAGTAGTAGTAGTAGCAGCAACAACAATAGTAGCAGTAGTAGTACAAGAAGTAGTAGTAGTAGCAGTAGCAATAGAAGTTGTGGTAATGATATTAATAGTAGCAATTGTAGTAGTAGTAGTAGTAGTAGTAGCAAAAGTAGTAGTAGTAGAAGAAGTAGTAGTAGTTGTAGTAGTAGAAATATTAGCATTAGTCATAGTAGTAGTCGTAGTAGTCATTAGTGTTATAGGGGAGTTAGTAGCAATAGTTATTATAATAGTACAAGTATTTATCGTCGTAGTAGTACTGCTTGTTGTATCAGTAGTGGTAATAGTAGTAGTAGTAGTAGTAGTCGTAGTAGTAGTAGCAGTAGTAGTAATAGTAGTAGAAGTGGTCGTTGTAGTAGCAGTAGTAATAGTAATAGAAGCAGCCGTAGTAGCAGTTGAAGTAGTGGAAGTAGTAGTAGCAATACAAGCCATAGTAGCATTAGCAGTAGTAATAGCAGTAGTAGTAGCTGGAGTAGTAGTAGTACTACTACTACTACTTCTTCTTCTACTAACACTACTACTACTACTCCTACCATTACTACTACTACTCCTACCACTGCTATTACTGATATTGCTGCTACTACTACTATGACTACTAATATTGCTACTACTACTACTACTACAACTACTACTACTCTTGATACTACTACTACTACTGTTGTTGCTGCTACTACTA
>RXID01022309.1:7500-21817 GCA_005019695.1 Trichopus zeylanicus subsp. travancoricus
ACTACAACTGCAATTTCTATTATGACAATTACAACTACTACTACAGTTGCTACAATAACAAATACTACTACTGCTGCTACTTCCACAATAACTACTACTATGACTACCACAATAACTACTACTACTCTACCACCATTACTACTATTCCTACAACTACTCCTACTCCTACTACTACTAATACTAATACTACTCAAACAACTATGACTATTACTACTACTGCCACAATTAATGCAAATTCTCCTACTACAACTACTAACACTGCTATTACTATTACTCCTACTACTACTCAACTAGCACTACCACTGCTACTAATACTATTGTTACTACTACTACTACTGCCACTCCAACTATTGCCATAGCTACTACTACTACTACTACTCCTACTACTACTACAATTGCTATTACTACTGCTACTACTACTAATACTACTGTTACTACTTCTACTACTACTGCTGCTATTACTGCTGTTATTACTAGTAATACTACTACTACTACTTCTTTTACTACTACTACTGCTGCTACTACTACTACGACTATTACTACAGCGGCTGCTACTACTATAACAACAACTACTGTTACTATTCTAGCTAATATTACTACTCTGACTTATGCAACAACAACAACTACTACTACTGCCACTACGGTAACTACTAGTACTACTACTAAAACCAATACTATTATGACTACTACTACCACTACTACACCTACTACTAGTCCTACTTTCAATGCTACTACTTCTACTACTACTACTAGCACTACTACTACTACTACTACTACAACTACTACTACTACAACTCCTACCACTACAATGATTACTACTACCACTACTACTTCTACTACTTTCAGCTACAACTTCTACTACTGCTACTATTGCTACTAGTACTACAACTATTACTATTACTATTACCACTACTATTGCTACTTCTACTACTATTACTACTACTGTTACTACTGCTACTAATGTTGCTGCTACTACTACTACTTCAACCACTGCTACTACAACTACTCCTACTACTACTACTGCTGCTGCTACTTTTACCACTTCAACCACTACTACTCCTACTACTCCTACGACTGCCACAACTTCTCTAGCTACAACTAGTACTACTACTACTACTACCACTACTACTCTAGCTACTACTACTACTACTACCACCACCACTACTACAACTACAACTCCTCCTACTACTACATTTACTACTACTACTATTACTATTACAACTGTTGCTACTATTCCAGCTGCTACTACAACTACAACTACTACTACTATTACAACTACTGCCATTAAAATAACTACTACTACTCCTACTACTACTACTTCTACTACTACTACTACTACTAGTACCACAACTGCTACTACTATTACTATTATCGCTAAAACAACAACTACTACTTCTACTAATATGACCATTACTACTACTATTACTATTACAACTATTACTATCACTAGTACTACTAGTAGTACTATCGCTACTACTAATGCTATTACTATTGCTACAACAACGACTAGTACTACTATTACTACCATTACTACTCCTACTTCAACTACTACAACTTTTCCTATTACTACTAGTACTACTACAATTACTACTGCTGCTGCTGCTATTGCTACTACTACTACTACCACTCTTACTGCTACTTCTACTACTTCTGCTGTTACTGCTATTACAACAGTAGCAGCTACTCATACTACTACAAAAACCACCACCACTACAACTATGACTACTACTATTACTATAGCCACTTGCGCTGCTACTATTACTACTACTACAACTACTACTACTCCTACTACTACTACGACTACTACTACTACTACTAAAACTACTACTACTACTACTACTACTAATACTAGTACTACTACTTCTACTACAACAACATCAGAAACAACAACAACAACAACCACTACTACTACTATTAAATCTAATACTACAACTCCTATTGCTACGACTACCGCTCGTACAACTACTATTTTTGCTTGTTCTGTGACTACTACCACTTTGAATACTACTGCTACTACTACTATTACTTCTACTACTACTACTACTGCTGCTACTACTACTACTATTCTACTATGGCTATTACTACTCCTACTTCTACTACTACTGCAACTACTACTACTAGTACTACTACTACTACTACTACCACAACTACTACAACTACTACAACTATGACTACTACTACTGCAATTAATACTACTAATGCTACTACGACTACTACTACTGCTACTACTATGATAGCTACTGCTCTTATTATGACTGTTACTACTACTACTACTACTACTACTACTATTACTATTGCTATTTCTGCTACAATTGATATTACTATTACTACTTCTCCTCCTACTACTCCTTCTACTACTATTACTACCACTACTACTCTGACTGCTACTTCTACTACTAGCACTAAAACTACAACTACTACTACAACTAATAATAATACTATTACTTCTACTACCACACCATTAACAATAACAACTACAACTACAACTATGGCCACTACTACTAGTACAACAACTACTACCACTACTACTTTTACTACCACTACTAATATTTGTACAACTACTACTACTACTATTACTACTACAACTACTACTACTACTACTATTACTACTATTACTACTACTACTACTACTACTACTACTACTACTACTACTACTACTACTTCTGCTACTGCTGCTGCTACTACTACTACTATTACTACTTCTATAACTACTACTATTACAACAACAACAACTACTGCTGCTGCTGCTACTACTACTATTACTACTACTACTATAACATCAACTACTACTACTTCGATGACTACTTCTGCTACTTCTGCTACTACTACTATTTCTACTACTACAACCACTAAAACTACTATGGCTACAACTACTACAATAACTCCTATTGCTATAACTACTACACCTACAACTATAACAACTACAACTACTACTACTCCTATTACTTCTATAACTCCTACTACTACTACTACTCCTCCTACTACTTCTACAGTAGCAGTGGTAGTAGTAGTTGATGTTGTAGTAGTGGTAGTAGTAGTAGTAGCAGAAGTCATAGAAGTAGTAGTAGAAGAAGTGGTATTCAAAATAGTAGTAGGAGTAAGAGTTGGAGTTGGACTAGTAGTAGCAGAAGTAGTAGTAGTACTAGTAGTATTAGTCACAGCAGTGGTGGTAGTAGTAGTAGTAGTAGTCATAGTGGTAGGAGTAGCAGTGGTAGTTGCTATATTAGTTGTAGTCATAGTAAACATAGTAGTCCTAGCAGTAGTAGTGGTAGTAGTAGTAGTACTATTAATAGTAGTAGTAGTAGGAGGAGTAGTAGGAGTAGAGGTAGTAGTGACAGTAGTAGTTGTAGTAGCAGTAGTTGCAGAACCAGTAGTAGTGGTAGTAGCAATAGTTGTAGTAGTAGTAGCAGTAGTGGTAGTAGCATAAGTAGAAGTTGTAGTCGAAGTAGAGTAGTAGTAGTAACAATCGTAGTAGTAGTAGTAACAACAATCAAAGTAGTAGTAATTCTAGTAGTAGAAGTAATAGAATGTGTAGTTCTAGGAGTAGGAGTTGGAGGATGAGTAGTAGAAGTAGTAGTAGTACTAGTAGTAGTAGTACTAGTAGCGGTAGTAGTAGTAGGAGTAGTAGTACTAGTAGTACTAGTAGTAGAAGTAGTTTTAGTAATAGTAGTAGTAGTAGTAGTAGTAGTAGGAGTTGCAGCTGTAGCAGTAGCAGTAGTTGTAGTAGTAGTAGTAGAAGTTTTTGAAGTTGTAGCATTAGTTGTAGTAGTTGCAGTAATAGCCACAATAGTAGCAGCTCTAGTAGTAGTAGTAGTAGTAGTAGAAATAGTTGTAATGGTAATTATAGTTATAGTATACAAATAGTAGTAGTTGTTGTTATTGTAGTAGTAATAGGATTAGGTGTATGAAGAGGGGTAGGAGTAGGAGCCATAGTAGTAGCATTAGTACTAGTAGGAGTAGTAGTAGGAGGAGGAGGAGGAGCTATAGGAGTAGCAATGGAAGTAGTAGTAGTAGTAGTAGTATTAGCAATAGAAGTAGTACCAATAGTGGCAGTAGCAATAGTGGTAGTAGCAGTAGTAGTAGTAGCTATAGTAATCGCAATATTAGGAGTAGTAGCTGTAGTAGTAGTTGTTGTTGAAGTAATAGTAGTAGAAGTAGTAGTAGCAATAGTAATAGTAATAGTAGTAGTTGTGGAAGTAGTAGTAGTAGTAGTAATAGTATTTATTGTAATTGGTGTAGTAGTAGTAGTACTAGTAGTAGCAACAGTAGTAGTGGCAGTAGTAGCAGTAGTAGTAGAAGCAGCAGTAGCAGTAGTAGTAGTGGTTGTAGTAGTAGTAGTAACAGTAGAAATAGTTATTACAGTAGTAGTTGTGGTAGTAGTTCTAGTAGTAGTAGAATTAGTAGAAGAAGTTGTAGTAGTAGTAGTAATAGTAACAATAAGAGTAGAATTAGTAGTAGTAGAAGTAGTAGTAGTAGGAGTAGTAGTAGTAGTTCTAGTTGTCATAGGAGGAGTAGTAGTAGTAGTAGTAGAAGTAGTAGTAGTAGTAGTAGTATAAATAGTAGTAGTAATAGTAGTAGGAGTAGTAGTAGTAGTTCTTGTAGTAGATGTAGCTGCAGTAGTAGTGTAGTATCAACAGTTGGAGTAGTAGTACTAGAGGTAGTAGTAGTTGTAGTAGCAGTTACAGTAGTAGTAGTAGTGGTGGTGGTGGTGGTTGTCATTGTAGTAGTTGTAGCAGGAGTTGTAGTAGTAGTAGTAGTAGAAGCAGTAGCAGCAGTAGTAGTATTAGTAGTCATTGTAGCAGTAGTAGTAGTACTAGTAGTAGTAGAAGTAGTAGTGCTAGTATTAGTAGTAGTTGTAGTAGTAGTAATAATAATAATAATAACAGATGTTGTAGTTGTCATAGTAGAAATAGTAGTTGTTGAAGTACTACTAATAGTCGTAGCAGTAGTAGTACTAGTTGTAGTAGTTGTAGTTGTAGTAGTAGTAGTAATAGTAGTAGTTGTAATAGTAGTAGTAGTAGTAGTATTAGTAGTATTAGTCATAATAGTTGCAGTAGTAGTCGTATGTGTAGATATAGGAGTAGGAGTTAGAGTACTACTAGTAGTAGAGGTAGTAGTACTAGCAATAGTAGTACTAGTAGTAGTATGAGTAGGAGTAGGAGTATGAGTAGTAGTAGCAATAGTAGGAGTTGGAGTAGTAGTAGTAGTGGCAGCAGCCAGAGTAGGATTAGTAGTAGCAGTTGTTGTTGTTGTAGTGGTAGCATTAGTAGCAGTTGTTGTAGCAGTAGTCGTATTAGTTGTAGTAGTATTTGTTGTAGTAGTAACAGTAGGAGTAGGATAATAGTAATTGGAGTAGTTGTAGTAATAGGAGTAGTAGTAGGAATTGGAGTAGGTGTAGTAGTAGTTATGCTAGTAATAGAACTAGGAATAGTTATAGCAGTGGCAATAGTTGTAGTTATTGTAGTAGCATGACAGTCGTTGTGGTTATCGTTTGTAACAATAATAGAGTGTAGTAGTCGAAGGTAGTAGTGGTAGTAGTAGTAGAAGTAGAAGCAATAATAGTAGGAGTTGTAGTTGTAGTTGTTGTAGCAGTTGTAGTTATCGAAGGAGTGGTAGGTTTAGGAGTTGGAGTAGAAGTGGCAATATGAGTCATAGTAGTTGTAGTACAAGTAGGTGTAGTAGTAGTAGAAGTAGCAGGAGTTGGAGTAGTAGTAGTACTAATAGTAGGAGGAGGAGGAATAGTTATAGTAATGGTGATAGGAGTAGGAGTACAAGTGGTAATAAGAGCAGTCATAGTAGTAACTATAGTAGTATTAGGAGTGGTCGTAATAGCAATTGTTGGAGTAGTAGGAGTAGTAGGCAAAGTAGGGGCAACAGCAGCAACAGCAATAGCAATAGTAGCAGTAGTAACAGTAGTGGTAGTAGTTGTAGTAGGAGTACTAGTAGAAGTAGTAGCAGTAGTAGTATTAGCAGTAGATGTAGCAACAGTAGTAGTAGTAGCAGTTGTAGTAGTAGTTGTAGTAGTAGTAGAAATTATTGTAGGAGTAGTAGTAGCTGCCGCAGAAGTCATTGTAGTAGTAGTCAAACTAGTAGTATTTGGTATAGTAGTAGGAGTAGGAGTTGGAGTTGGAGTACTAGTAGCAGAAGTAGTTGTAGTAATAGTTGTATTTGTCGCTGTAGTAGTAGTAGTAGCAGCAGCAGTAGTAGTGGAAGTTGTAGTAGCTGTAGTAGTTGTAGCCATAGTAATGGTAGTAGTCATAGTAGTTGTAGTAGTAGTAGCAGCAGTAGTAGTAATGGTAGTAGTAATAGTAGTAATAGTAGTAGTAGTACGAGTAGTAGTAGTAGCAGTAGCAGTAGTAGTAGTAGTAGCAGTAGTAGTAGTAGTAGGAGTAGTAGTGGTAGTACTAGTAGTAAAAGTTGTAGTAGTAGTAGCAGTAGCAAAAGTAGTAGTTGTCGTAGAAGTAGTAGTAGTAGTACTAATAGTAATAGTAGTAGTAGTAGTAGTAGTAGTAGTAGTACTAATAGTAATAGTAGTAGTAGTAGTAGCAGTAATAGGAGTAGTAGTTATTCTAGTAGCAGAGGTAATAGTACGTATAGTTTTAGGAGTAGTGGTTGGTGTATGAGTAGTAGTAGTAGCAGTAGCACTGCTACTAGTAGTAGTATAGCAGTAGCAGTAATAGTAATAGGAGTAGTAGTAGAAGCAGTAGTAGCAGTAGTCGCAGTAGTAGCAGTAGCTGTAACACGAGTAGCAGCAGTTGTAGTAGTCCTACTAGTAGTAGTAGTAGTAGTAGTAGCAATACAAATAGTAGCAATAGTAGTAGTAGTAGTTGTTGAAGTAGTAGTAGTAATAGCAGTAGGTGTAGGAGTTGGGGTAGTAGTAGTAGTAGTAGTAGTAATAGTAGTAGTAGGAGTAGTACTAGTAGTAGTTGTCAGAGTAGTAGGAGTGGCAATAGAAGCACTAGCAGCAGCAGTAGGAAAAGCTGTAGAAGTAGTAGCAGTAGTGGTAGTAGCAGTCGTAGTGGTAGTAGTAGTAGTAGTGCTAGAGTTGGTAGTTGGAATAGGAGTCGGTGTAGGAGTAGGGTAGTAGTTAGAGTAGTGATAGTAGTGGTAGTAGTAGTCATAGTAGTAGTAGTAGCAGAAGTAACAGTAGTAGCTGTAGTAGTAGTAGTAGTAGTAGCAGTAGAAGAAGTAGTAGTTGTAGTAGTTGTTGTAGTAGTAGTAATAGCAGCAGTAGTAGCAGTAGTAGCTGTCATAGTAGAAGTTACAGTAGTGGTAGCAGCAGTAGCAGTAGTAGTTATAGCAGTAGTAGCAGCTGTAGCAGCAGTAGTAGTTGTAGGATTTCTAATAGTAGTAGGTAGGAGTAGCAGTTGTAGCAGTAGTAGTAGTAGTACTGGTAGCAGTAGCAGTAGTAGCAGTAATAATCGTATATGTATTAGTAGTAGTAGTTGTCATAGCAGTTGTAGTAGTAGCAGAAGTTGTAGCAGTGGAAGTAGTACCTATAGTACTAGTAGCAGTAGTAGCAGTAATAGTCGTAGTAGTGGTAGTAGTAGTACCAGTAATAGCAGCAACAATATCAGTAGTAGCAGTTGTTATTGTTGTAGTAGTAGTAGCAGTAGAAGTCGCTGTAGCAGTTGTAACATTAGTAGTAGTATTTGTAGTAGTAGTACTAGTAGCCGCATAGCAGTAGTAATAGTAGTAGTAGGAGTAGAAGCTGCAGCAGCAGCTACTACTAGTACAACTGCTACTGCTACTATTACAACTGCTACGGCTACTACTACCGCCACAACTGCTACTACTATTGTAAGAACTACTGCTACTGCTACCTTGACTGTCGTTACTACCACTGTTAATACTACTACTACTTCTACTACAACTACTTCTACAGCAGCAGCTACTACCACTACTACTACTACAACTACAGCTGCTACTTCTACAAATACTACTAGTGCTGATATGACTATTGCTACTGCTATTGCTTCAACTATTGCTACTACTGCTATTGCTGCTACTTCTGTGGCAACTAATAACGCTACTACTACTACTACTACATCAACTACCACTACTACTACTACTACTACCACCACCACCACCACCACCACCACCACCACTACAACTATTGGTACTAATAGTACTACTTCTACAACTACTACTATTGCAATTACTACTACCACTTGTACTACTTCTCCTACAACTGCAACAACAACTACTACTACTACTTCTGCTACAACTACTGCTGCTACTACTACTGCTGCTGCTATAACTAATGCTACTGCTCGTATTACAACAACAACAACAACTATCGCTACTACTGCTGCTGCTGCTACTACTACCACTATTACTACCACTACTACCACAACTATTACTACTACTACTACTACTATTATTTCTACTCTAACTTCTTCTCATACTACTAGTACTTCTCCTACTACTACATCTACTGCTACTACTACTATCGATGTGGATGCTTCTACTACTAATACTGTGCTTTTACTACTACTACTACTTCAATTACTACATCTACTAATACTACTACTACTACTACTACTTCTTCTACTACAACTACAACAACAACAACTACTACTATTACTACTCCTACAAAAACTTCTACTTCTACTGCTACTACGGTTCCAACTACTGCTACTACTAGGTGTACTACAACGACAACAACAACAACTACTACTGCTACTCCTACTGCTACTATTGTTGCTACTTCTACTCCGGCTGCTGCTACTACTGCTTTTACTGCAACTGCTACTACTATTATTGCTTCTACTATTATTGCAACTACTAATAATGCTACTACAGCCACGATAGCTACTACTACTACTATTGTTACTATTGCGGCTATTGCTGTTATTACTACCACTACTAGGACTGCTACTGTTGTGACTACTGTTACAACTATTACTACTACTACTGCTACTACTGCTACTTCTGCTATTGCGGATACAATGTCTAATATGACTACTATTGATACTAATACTACTACTACTACTACTTCTGCAAATACTACTGGTACCACTACTGTTACTACTACTACTATTGTTACTACCGACACTACTACTACTGCAACAACTACTACTCCAACTACTACTACTACAGCTGGTACTAGTATTACTACTATTGCTACTACTGCAACTACTATTGATATTACTACTACTGCTGCTACTAGTACTTCTATTGCAATTATTGTTACTACTACTACTAATACTAGTACTACTACTATAACTACTGCGGCTGCTGCCACTGCTGCTAGTACTACTACTGCTAGTGCTATTGCTACTGCTATAACAACTACTACTATAACTACAGCTATTACTACGGCCACTACTACTACAACTACTACTCCAACATCTAGTACTACTACTACTAATGCTCCGGAAGCTCCTACAACTACTGCTACTACTACTACAATAACTACTATTGCTACTAATCCTACTACTCCTACCACTACTTCTATCATAACTAATAGTACTGCTACTACAGCTACTACTACTACTACTATGATGACTGCGCTGTCACTCTAACTACTTCTCTTACTACTGCAGTTACTGCTACTACTACTACCAATCCTATTTTTATTACTATTGTTGTTACTACTACTCTACTGCTTCTTCTACTATTACTGCTGCTACTACTACTGCATCTACTATTACAGGTACTTTTGATACTACTACTTTTGCTACTACAGCTAGCACTGCGACTACTACTACTACTACTATTATTAGTACGGCTGCTATTTCTACTATTACTACCCTACTATGGCTGCTACTGTTGCGACTACTACTACAACTATTACTACTACTACCACTACTACTACTACTCTTACTACTCACACTACTACTACTGCAACTACTACTACTCCTAATACTGCTACAGCTGCTCCTACTTCAACTACTATTGCTACTTCTACTACTACTACTAATACTAGCACTACGACTACAACTACTGTGGCTGCTGCTATTGCTACTACTCCTACTACTAGTACTACTACCGCTACTACAACTAATACTGCTAGTGCTATTGCTCCTGCTATGACAAATACTGCTAGTGCTATTGCTCCTGCTACGACTACTACTACTATAGCTACAACAAATACCACGGCTACTACTTCTGCTACTACTACTACTTCTATTAGTATTACTCCTACTACTACTAATGCAGCTGCTACTCCTACAACTACTGCTACTACTACTACAACTACTACTGCTGCTTCTACAATAACCACTACTAGTACGACAACTATTACTATGGCTACAACGGATGCTACTACTAGTACTACTAGCGACACTACTACCCCTACTGCTACAACTATTACTAATTGTGCTACTACTACTACTACTATTGCAACTACTTCACCTACTACTACTACTGCTACTACTGATGCTGCTACTACATCTACTACAACTACTACCACTGCTAGTACTACTGTTACTTCTTTTGCTATTGCTACTTCTGCTACTACCACTACTTCAAATACTACTGCTACTTCTTCTGCTACTACTACTACTACTACTGCAACTACAACTTCTATTACTACAAAAACTACTACCCTCTTCAACCATTACTAACATTGCTACTACTACAACTGCCACTACAACTATTACAATAACTTACTGTACCTATACTACTTCTACAACTGCTACTGCAATAGATACTACTGCTTCTACAACAACAACAACTACTACTATTACCACGACTACTACTACCGCTACTACCACTACTACTACTACAACAACAACAACACTGCTACCACGACTACTACTACTACCAATGCTACTATCAAAACTACTACTTCTACTGCTCCTCCAACTACTACTACTATAGATACTACTACTACTTCTACAACAACTGCTACTGCTAGTACTACTACTATTACTACAACTACTGCTACTGTAGCTGCTGCTGCTACTAACACAACTACTACTACAACTGCTACTACTACTACAACTGGTAATGCTACTCCAACTATTTCTCATACTACTACAGCTACTGCTACTTCTACTATTGATAATGTAGCTTTAACTACAACCACTACTACTGCTGCTGCTTCCACTATTACTGCTACTACTATTACTACTACTTTTATTACTTCTGTTACTGCCGCTGCTGCTACTACTACTACTAATAATACTGCTGCTACTATTGCCACTACAGCTACTAGTACTAGTAGTACTACTACTACTAATACTACTACTGCTATGCAAACTACTTCTCATACTACTACCACTACTGCTACTGTCACTGCTGGTACCACTACTACTTTTTCGACTACTACTACTACCACTACTACGGCTACTCCTACTGCTACTACTATTGCTACTGCTACTTCTACTATTTCTGCTACCATTGCTACTGCTATTGTTGCTACTATAGCAACGACTGCTGCTACTACTAACATTGCTACTAAGGTTGCTACTCCCGCTACTACTACTACCACTACTCTTGCTACTTCTGCCACTGCTAGTACAACTTCTACTACAACTACTAGTAATACTAATGCTACAACAACTACTACTACAACTACTACAACCACTACTACTTCTACTACAACAACTACTACTATTGTTGCTACTGCTACTACTACTATTACAATTGCTACTACTACTACTACTTGTACTACTACTACAAGTACTATGGCTGCTGCTACTGCTACTACTATAAGTACTACTTGTACTACTATTGCTGCTGCTACTACTACTCCTAGTGCTATTGCTACTACGACTACTACTACTAGTACTCCTACTACAGCTACTACTACTACTACTGTGACTGCACTGCCACTCTAAGTACTTCTATTACTACTACAGCTACTGCTATTGTTACTGCTACTACTACTGCTGCTTCTTAGACTATTACTACTACTGCCTATTCTATTTTTATTACTACTGTTGCTACTACTACTCTACTGCTGCTTCTACAATTATTGCTACTACTACTACTACGTCTATTATTATTGGTACTTCTGCTACTACAGCTACCACTGTGACTACTACTACTACTATTAGTACAGCTACTATTGCCACTATTACTACCCTACTATGGCCGCCACTATTGCGACTACTGCTACAACTATTACTACTACTACCACTACTACTACTACGACTGTTACAACAACAACTACTCTTACTACTCGTACTACTACTACTCCTACTACTGCTACAGCTGCTACTACTACAACTACTATTGCTGCTTCTGCTACTACTGCTACTACTTTTGCAACTACTACTGCTACTACTATTGTTGTTACTACTACTTCTAATACTAACACTACTACTACAATTACTGCGGCTGCTGCTATTGCTACTACTCCTACTACTAGTACTACTACTGCTGCTACAACTGCTACTGCTAGTGCTATTGCTCCTGCTACAACTACTACTATTATAGCTATAGCTACTACTACGGCTACTACTTTTGCTACTACTGCTATTTCTATTATTATTACTCCTACTACTACTAATGCAGCTGCTACTCCTACTACTACTGCTACTACTACTACAACTACTACTGCTGCTTCTACAACTACCACTACTAGAACGACAACTACTACTAATGCTATAACGGATGCTACTACTGGTAATACTAGGACTAGTACTACTAGCGACACTACTACCCCTAATGCTACAATAATTACTAATTGTACTGCTACTACTACTACTATTGCAAATACTTCACCTACTACTACTGCTGCTGCTAATACTAATGCTGCTACTACGGCTACTACAACTACTACCACTGCTAGTACTACTGCTACTACTACTACAACAACTACTACTGCTACTTCTTCTGCTGCTACTACTACTACTGCAACTACAACTTCTGTTACTGCAATAATTCTACTACTACTACTAATACTACTACCCCCTTCTACCACTACTAACATTGCTACTATTACAACCGCCGCTACAACTATTACAACAACTTACCGTACCTTAACTACTTCTGCAACTGCTACTACAACGGATACTACTGCTTCTACAACAATAACTACTACCACTACTACTACAACTACTACAACAACAACACTGCTACCACGACTACTACTACTACCAATGCTACTATCAAAACTACTACTTCTACTGCTCCTCCAGCTACTACTACTACAGATACTACTACTATTGCTACAACTACTGCTACTAGTAGTACTACTACTATTACTACTACTGCTGCTACTACTGCAACTGTTGCTACTACTAACACAACTACTACTACAACTGCTACTGCTACTCCAACTACTTCTCATACTACTACAACTATTGCTACTTCTACTTCTGATAATGCAACTTTAACTACAACTACTGCTATTGCCACTGGTTCCACTATTACTGCTACTACTGCTGCTACTACTTTTATTACTTCTGTTACTACTGCTACTACTACTACTACTACTACCATTAATATTGCTGCTACTATTGCCACTACAGCTACTATTGCTACTAATACCACTACTGCTATGCAAACTACTTCTCATACTACTACCACAACTGCTACTGTCACTACTGCTACTACTACCACTACTACGGCTACTCCTACTGCTACTACTATTTCTACTACCATTGCTACTGATGTTGTTGCTACTATAGCAACGATTGCTACTACTACTAACATTGCTATTAAGGTTGCTACTCCCACTACTACTACCACCTCCACTACTACTACTACCACTATTCTTGCTACTTCTGCCACTGCTGGTACAACTTCTACTATAACTACTAGTAATACTAATGCTACAACTACCACTACTACAACTACTACAACCACTACTACTTCTGCTACAACAACTACTATTGTTGCTACTGCTACTACTACGACTGTTGCTACTACTACTACTACTATGGTTGTTGCTACTGCTACTACTACAAGCACTATTTGTACTACTACTTCGACTGCTACTACTACTGTTAGTGCTATTGCTACTACTACTACTACTAGTACTCCTACTACTGCTGCTACTACTACTACGGGTAGTACTACTACTTCTACTCTCGCTACTACTGCTACTATTACTACTACTAATAATAATGTTGCTACGGCTCTCTCAATTACTGCTACTTGTACTATGACTACTATTGGTACTAATACTACTATGGCTTCTACAACTACCACTACTAGTATAACAACTACTGTGACTGCGGCTGCGAGTGCTACTACTATTATACTGCTACTAGTTCCCTATTACTACTACCCCGAACTACTCTTACTACTGCTAGTCTTACACGATTAAATGCTCCTATTACTTATACTATCTATGCTACTAATATTACTTACTACATACTACTGCCACTACTTATGCTACAACTGTTGCTACGATTGG
>RXID01022309.1:21837-70224 GCA_005019695.1 Trichopus zeylanicus subsp. travancoricus
TTGTTAGTAGGGGTAGTAGTAGTAGCAGTAAGTTATAGTAGTTGTAGTAGTGGTAGTAGTATTATTAGTTTTAGTTGAAGGAGTAGTAGGAGCTGTAGCAGTTGTAGTAGTCAAAGTAGTAGTAGAAGCATTAGGTGTAGTAGCAATAGAAATAGTGGTTGGAGTAGTAGCAGTAGTAGTATTAGGAGTTGTAGTAGCAGTCATAGTAGTAGTAGGAGTAGTAGTAGGAGCAGTAGCAGTAGTATAGTAGTAGTAGTGGTGGTGGTAGCAGTAGTAGTAGTAGAAGTAATAGTATTACGAGTCGTAGTTGTAGTAGTAGGAGGAGTAGCATTTGTAGTGGCAATTGTGGTAGTTGTAGCAACAGTAGTGGCAGTAGTAACAACAGTAGTAGTCGTAGTAATAACAATAGCAGTTGTAGCAGCAGTAGTAGTAGTGGTTGTTGATGAAAGAGTAGGAGGAGGAGTCATTGTAGTAGTAGTAATAGTTGTTGTTGTAGCCGTACTAGTAGTAGTAATATTGGTAGAAGTAGTAGTAGAAGTAGTAGATGCAGTAGTAGTTGTTGTTGTGGGAGTATGAGTAGGAGTAGTAGTAGTGGCGGGAGGAGTAATAGTAGCAGTAGCAGTAGGAGTCATAGAAGTAGTAATAGTTGTAGTCATATTAGTAGTTGTTGGAGCAATAGTTGTGCTAGTAGTCGAAGTTGTAGTAGTAGTGTAGTTGTAGAAGCAATAGTAGTAGTATTAGTAGAGGTAGCAGCAGTAGCAATAGTAGCGGCAGTAGAAGCAGTAGTAGTAGTCATCATAGTAGTAGTAGTAGCAGGAGTAGTGGTTGTAGTAGTAGCTCTAGTAGTGGTACCAGGAGTAGTAGTAGTAGTAGTAGTAGTAGCAGTGGTAGTAGTAGTAGTAGTAATATGAGTAGTAGTAGTAGTAGTGGTAGTAGGAGTTGTAGTTGTTGTAGTAGTAGTAGTAGTCTTTGCATTAGTAGTAGCAGGAGTAGTAGTCATAGTAGTAGTAGTTGTTGTAATTGTAGCAGTAGTAGTATTTGTAGTCATTGTAGTAATAGTAATAGTACTAGTAGTAGTCGTAGAAGTAGTAGTAGTAGCATTAGTTGTAGTTGTTGTATTATTATTATTATTATTAGTAGTAGTGGTGGTGGTATTAGTGATAGTAGTAATAGAATTAGTTGTAGGAGTAGTAGCCTGAGTAGTAGTTGCACGAGTAGTTGTTGGAGTAAGGGTAGTAGTAGGAGCAGCAGTAGTAGTAATAGTTATAGTTGGACTAGTGGTAGCAGGAGAAGGAGTAGTAGTAGGAGTAGCAATAGAAGTAGTGGCAGTAGCAAAAGCGGTAGTAGCAGTAGCAGTAGTAGTAGCAGTAGTAATCACATTAGTCTAGGTAGTAGCAGTAGTAGCTATAGTAGCAGTAGTAGTAGTAGTAAGTAGTAGAAGTAGTAGTAGTGGTAGTCGTAGTAGTAGTAATAGTAGTAGTAGTACTAGTAGTAGTAGTAGTATTATTATTTGTACTAATAGGTGTAGTGGTAGTGGTATTATTAGTAGCCACAGTAGTAGTAGTAGTAGTAGCAGCAGTAGCAGCAGCAGCAGTAGGTGTAGTAGTTGTAGTAGGAGTTGTTGTTGTTGTTGTTGTTGTTGTTGTTGTTGTTGTAGTAATAGAAGTAGGAGTAGTAGTTGTTGTTGGTTTGCTGCAATAGTAGCGGCAATAGCAATAGTTGTTGTAGTAGTAGTACTAGTATAAGTAGTATCAGTACTAGTAGTAGTAGTAGAAGTAGTATCAATACTAGTAGTAGTAGCAGAAGCAGTAGTAGTCGTAGTAGTAGTGGTGGTACTAGAAGCAGTAGTAGAATTAGTAATAGTACTAGAGGTAGTTGTAGTAGTCATTATAGTAGTAGTAGTACTGCTAGTAGTTGTTGTAATAGGAGTTGGTGTAGGAGTAGGGGAAGTAATAGGAGCAGTGGTGGTAGTAGTAGTAGTAGGAGTAGTAGGAGTTGAAATAGAAGTAGTAACTATAGTAGCAATAATAGTAAAAGTAGTAGTTGTAGCAACAGTAGTAGTAGTAGTAGTAGTTGTTGTAGTAGTAGCAGCAGTGGTGGTAGTAGCAACAGTAGTAGTAGCAAGAGTAGTAGTAATAACAATTGTAATAGCAGTAGTAGGAGTACTAGTTCTAGTATTAATAGTAGTAGTAGTAATAGTAGTAGCAGTACTTGTGGCAATAGTAGTAGTAATATTAGTAGTAGTTGTTGTTGTAGTAGTCATAGTATTAGTTGTAATAACAGTAGTTGTAGTAGTTATTGTAGTAGCAACAGTAGTAGTAGAAGTAGTAGTAGGAGTTGTAGTGGTTGCAATAGTTGTAGTAGTATTAATTGTAGTAGTAGTAGTAATTGTGGTAGTACTAATAGTACCCGTAGTTATTGTAGTAGTTGTAGTAGTAGTTGCAATAGTTATTGTAGTTGTGGTAGTTGTAGAAGTAGTGGGAGTAGGAGTCATAGTGGTAGTAGTATTATTAGTAATTGGAGTTGCAGACGCAGCACCCACAGTAGCAGTTGTTGTTGTTGCAGTAGTTGTTGTAGTCTTAGTAATAGTAGTAGTAGTAATCCTAGTAGTACTACGAGTTGCAGTTGTGGCACTAGTACCAATAGTTGTAGAAGCATTAGTAGCAATAGTTGTAGCAATAGTTGTAGAAGTATTAGTAGCAATAGTTGTAGCAATAGTCGTAGTAGTATGCATAGTTGTAGTATTTGTAGTAATAGGTGTGGTACTTGTGGTACTAGTAGTAGCAACAACAATAGTAGTAGCAGTAGCGGTAGTGGTAGTGGCAGTAATAGCAGTAAAAGTAGTAGTAGTAGCAGCAGTAGTAGTTGTTGTTGTTGTAGTAGTAGTAGTAGTAGAAGCAGCAGTAGTAGCAGCAGCAGCAGCAGTAGTAGTAGCAGTTGTAGTAGTCGCAGCAGCAGTAGCAGGGGTAATAGTAGTAGTAGTAGTAGCTATTATTGTTGTTGTAGTAGTAGTAGTGGTAGTCATGGTAGTCGTAGTTGCAGTAGTTGTAGTTCTGTTACTAGTAGAAATAGCTATAGAAATAGTAGTAGTAGTAGTAGTAGGTGTTGTAGGTGTTGTTGCTGTAGCAGTAGCAGTATTAGTAGCAGCAGCAACCGTAGTAGTAGTAGTAGTAGTAATGGTAGTAGTAGTAGCAGTTAAAGTACTACCTGTAGTTGTAGTAGTAGTAGTTGTAGTAATAAAAGTAGGAGTAGTTGTTGTTATTCTTGGTTTGCTACCGCAGCAGCAGCAGCAGCAGTAGTTGTTGTAGTAGTAGTACTAGTAGTAGTAGCAGCGGCAGTAGTCGTAGTAGTAGTGGTGGTGGTCCTAATAGCTATAGTAGAAGTAGTACTAGTACTAGCAGTAGTTGTAGTAGTCGTTGTAGTAGTAGCACTTCTAGTAGTTGTTGTAATAGGAGTTGGTGTAGGAGTAGGGGAAGTAGTAGCAGCAGTGGTGGTGGTAGTAGTACTAGGAGGAGGAGGAGTAGTAGAAGTGGAAATAGAACTAGTAGCTGTAGTAGCAATAGTAGTAGAACTAGGAGTTGTAGCAGCAGCAGTAGTAGTAGCAGTGTGTGGTACTAGCAGTAGTAGCTACAGTAGTAGTAATAATAGTAGTTATAGCAGTAATAGGAGTACTTGTTGTAGTATTAGTAGTACTAGTAGTAATAGTAGTAGTAGTACTTGTTGCAATATAAGTAGTAATATTAGTAGTAGTAGTTATTATGGTAGTCATAGTATTAGTGGTAATAAGTGTTGTAGTAGTTGTTGTTGTAGTAGCAACAGTAGTAGTAGATGTATTAATAGCAGTAGTAGTGGTTATAATAAGAATAGTAGTAGTAGTAATAGCAGTAGAGTTATTGTAGTAGTTGTAGTCATAGTTGCAGTAGTTATTGTAGTAGTGGTAGTTGTAGAAGTAGTGGGAGGATGAGCTGTAGTGGCAGTATTATTATTATTATTATTAGTAGTAGTAGTAGTAGGAGTTGCAGACGCTGCATCCGTAGCAGCAGTAGCTTTTGTTGCAGTAGTTGTTGTTGTAGTCTTAGTAATAGTAGTAGTAGCAATAGTAGTAGTATTAGTAGTTGTTGTTGTTGTAGTACTAGGAGTTGCAGTTGTAGCTGTCACATTGGTAGTAATTATTGTAGTAGTAGATGTGGTAGCAGTAGTAGCAGTAGTTGTAGTAGGTGCAGTAGTAGTAGTAGTAGTAGCACTAGTTGCAGTAGTAGTAGTCGTAGTAGTAAAAGTAGTCGTAATAGTAGTTCCAGTAGTAGAAGGACAAACATTAACAATATTAGTAGTAGTTATAGTTGTAGTAGTAATCGAAGTAGGTGTACGAGTAGGGATAGTCGTAGGAGTAGCAGTAGTAGTAATAGTAGTAGGAGTAGTGGTAGTAGGCGGAGGGAGAGTGGTAGGAGTAGCAATAGATGTAATTTCAATTGTAATAGTAACAAAAGTAGAAGTAGTAGCTATAGTGGTAGTAGAAGAAGTGGTAGTAGCAGCATTAGTAGTAGTAGCAGGAGTAATTGCAATAGAAGGAGAAGTAGCTATAGTAGTAGAAGTAGTAGTAGTAATAGTAGTAGAAGCATTACTAGCAATAGTAGCAGTAATAGTAGTAGTAGTAGTAATTGTTATAGTAGTAGTAGTAGTACTATTTATAGTAATAGGTCTAGTAGTAGTGGTACTAGTAGTAGTAGTGGTAGTAGTAGTGGCAGTATTAGTCGTAAAAGTAGGAGTGTTAATAGTAGTACTAGTAGTAGTAGTGGTCGTAGGTAGTTGTAGTGGTAGCAGTTGTGGTACTAGCAGCAGGAGCAGTAGTACTTGTAGTAGTAGTAGTAGTTATTGTTGTTGTTGTTGTTTTAATAGTAGTAGTTGCAGGAGTAGTAGTAGTGTTTATTATAGTTATAGTAGTAGAAATAGTTGTAGCAGTAGTAGTAGGTGTTGTAGGTTTTGTAGTAGTAGTAGCAATATTAGCAGCTGCAGCAGCAGCAGCAGTAGTAGTAGCAACAGTAGTAGTAGTATTGCTAGTAGTAGTAGTTGGAATAGCAATAGTAGTAGTAGTAGTCATAGTAGCAGGTTTTGTAGTAGCAGCAGTGGTAGCAGTAGTACTAGTAGTAGTAGTAGTAGTTATTATTGTTGTTGTCTTAGTTGTAGTAGTCATGGTAGTAGTAGTTGCAGTAGTAGGAGTAGTTAGTAGAAGAAGAAGAAGTAGTAATAGTAGTAGAATTAGTAGTAGTAGTTGTTGAAGTAGTAGCAGGAGCAATGGTAGTAGTAATAGTAGTAGTTGTGGGAGTAGTAGTAGTACTAGTAGAAATAGTTGTAGTAGTTGTAGCGTAGTAGCAGTCGTAGAAGTAGTAGCACTAGAGGTAGTAGTATTAGTAGTAGCAATAGTAGTAGAAGTAGTATTAGCTGTAGTAGTAGTAGTTGTTGTTATTATAGTGAATGTAGTACATGTAGTCCTAGTAGTAGTTGTAGTAGTAATTGTAGTAGTAGTAATAGTAGTAGTAGTTGTTGTTGTTGCTGTAGTAGTTGTGGTAGTCATACTAGCAGAAGTAGCACGAGTGGCAATTGTATCAGAAGTTGTAGTCATAGTAGTAGTAATGGCTGTAGCAGTAGTTGCAGTGGTAGAAGAAGTAGTAGTAATAGGTGTGGTAGTTGTAGTATTAGTAGTAGTGGTAGTTGGAGGATTAGCAGATGCTGTTGGAGTAGTTGTTGTAGTAGTAGTATTAGTACTAGCCGTAGTAGTAGCAGTTGTTGTTGTAGTAATAGTAGTAGTAGTAGAAGTAGTGGTGGTAGTAATAGTAGTAGTAGAAGAAGCAATAGAAGTAGTAGTTGTTGTTGTTGTTGTCGTAGTTGCAGTAATATATGTTGTAGCAATTCTAGTAGCTGAAGTAATAGTAGGTGAAGTTTTAGGAGACGGAGTTGGTGGTGGTAGTAGCAATAGCAGTCGTAATAACAGCAGTAATTGCAATTGTAGGAGTAGTAGTTGAAGTTGTGGTAGTAGTAGTCTAATAGTAGTAGATGTACTTGTAGCTATAGTAGAAGTAATGTTAGTAGTAGTAGTAGTGGTAGTAATAAGTGCAGTAGTAGTTGTTGCTGTAGCAGCAACAATAGTAGTAGAAGTAGTAGTAGCAGTACTAGTTGTTGTTGTAGTAGTAGTAGCAGTAGTAGTAGCAATAATAGTAGTAGTAGTTATTGTAGTAGTTGTAGTAGTAGTAGCTATAGTAGCTGTAGTAGTAGTGGTAGTTGTAGAAGTAAGAGGAGGAGGAGTCGTAGTGGTAGCAGTATTAGTAGTAGTAGTAGTAGCACTAGGAGTTGTAGTTATAGTAGCAGCAGTTGTTGTTTTTGTTCTATTTGTAGCAGTAGTAGCAGTAGTGGTATTAGTTTCAGTAGCAGCAGCAACAGCAGTAGTAATTGCAATAGTAGCAATAGAAGTAGTAGTCATAGTAGTAGAAGTAGTTGTAATAGTAGTTCTAGTAGTAGTAGTACAAATAGTAGTATCAGTAGTAGTAGTAGTAGTTGTTGTTGTTGTTCTAGTAGTTATAGGAGTATGTGTAGGAGTAGGAGTAGTAGTAGGAGCAGTAGTAGTAGTAATAGTAGTAGTTGGAGTTATGGTAGTAGGAGGAGGAGGACTAGTAAGAGTAGGAAGAGAAGTAGTTGTAGTAGTAGTAGTAATAGAAGTAGAAGTGGCAGTGGCTGTAGTAGTAGCAGCAATCGTAATAGCAATAGAAGGAGTAGTAGCTATAAGAGTAGAAGTAGTAGTAGAAATAGCAGTAGAAGCATTAGTAGCAATAGTTGTAGTAATAGTCGTAGTAGTTGTAAACGTTGTAGTAGTAGTGGTAGTAGTAGTATTTGTAGTAATAGGTGTGGTTGTAGTCACACTTGTAGCAGCAACAACAATAGTAGTAGTAGTAGCGGTACTGGTAGTGGCAGTAATAGCAGTAAAAGTAGTAGTTGTACTAGTAGTAGTAGTAGTAGCAGCAACAACAACAACAACAGCAGCAGTAGTAGTCATAGTAGCAGCAGTTGTAGTAGTAGCAGCAGTAGTAACAGGAGTACTAGTAGTAGTAGTTGTAGTTATTGTTGTTGTAGTAGTGGTAGTCATGGTAGTAGTAGTTGCAGGTGTAGTAGTTGTGTTACTAGTAGAAATAGCTATAGAAATAGTAGTAGTAGTATTTGGTGTTGTAGGCGTTGTAGAAGTAGCAATAGCAGTATTACCAATAGTAGCAGCCATAGTAGTAGTAGTTGTAGTAGTAGCAGTAGAAGTAGCAGTAGTAGTAGTAGTAGTAGTAGTAGTAGTAGTAGTAGTAGTACTAGTAGTACTAGTAGTAGTACAAGTAGTACTAGTAGCTGTAGTCATAGTAGTTGTAGTAGTAGCAGTTTTTGTAGCAGCAGCAGCAGTAGCAGTAATACTAGTAGTAGGCGTTGAATTTATTATTGTTGTTGTTATAGTAGCAGTAGTCATGGTAGTAGTAGTTGCAAGAGTAGTAGTAGTGTTAGTAATAGTAATAGTAGTAGTTGTAGTAGTGGTGGTAGTAGTAGTAGTTGTTGTTATAGTGGTAGTAGCAGTAGTAGCAGGAATAGTAGTAGTAGTAGTAGTAGTAGTAGTAGTAGTAGTAGTAGTTGTTGTTGTTGTTGTTGTTGTTGTTATTGTTGTTGTTGTTGTTGTTGTTGTTGTTGTAGTAGTAGTAGAAGTAGTAGCTGTAGTAGTAGTTGGAGTAGTAGTAGTAGGAGTAGTCGTAGTAGTAGCTGCCAAAGTAGTAGTGGTAGTAATTGTAGTAGTTGTAGTAGTAGTTGTAGTAGTTGTAGTAGTAGTAGTAGTAGAAGTAGTTGCAGTAGTAGAATTACTAGTAGTAGTTGTTGTAGTAGCGAAAATAGGAGTAGTAGTCATTCTCGTAGCAAAGGTAATAGTAGGTGTAGTTTTAGGAGTAGGAGTTGGTGTTTTAGTAATAGTAGTGGCAGTCATACTAGTAGCAGTAGTAGTAGTAGTAGTAGTAGTAGTAGTAGTAGTAGTAGTAGTAGTAATAGCAGTTGTAGTAGTAGCAACAGTAGTAGTAGCCATAGTGGTAGTAGTTGTAGTGGTAGTAGCGGTAGTATTAGTAGTGGTAGTAATTGCAATAGTTGGAGTACTAGTTGTAGTAGTAGTTGTAGTAGTAGTAATAGTAGTAGAAACAGTAGTAGCAACAGTTGTAGTAATAGAACTAGTAGTAGTAGTAGTACTAGTAGCAGCAGCTGTAGTAATTGTAGTATTTGTAGTAATACTTGTAGTAGCAACAGTAGTTGTAGTAGTAGAAGCAGTAGCAGGAGAAGTAGTGGTAGTAATAGTAGTAGTAGTAGCTATAGTAGAAGTAGTTGTTGTAGTAGTAGATATAGTTGTAGTATTAGTAGTAGTAGTTGTTGTAGAAATAGAAGTAGTTATAGTAGTTTTAGTAGTAGTAATAGAAGTAGGAGGAGTTGTAGTTGCAGTAGGGGTTACATCCGCAGCCGCAGCAGCAACAATAGTTATTGTCGAAGGAGTAATAATAACATTAGCAACAGCAACAGTAGTAGCAGTAGTAGTACTACTAGCAAAAGTAGTGGAAGTAGCAGTAGTAGTACTAGAAGTAGTAGTACTAGTAGTTGTGGAAGTAGTCGTACGAGTTGTAGTAGTAGTGGTAGTTGTTGTTGTAAATGGAGTTGGTGTTGGAGTAGGGGCAGAAGTAGAAGCAGTGGTAGTAGCAGCAGCAATAGTAATAGGAGTAGTTGTAGTAGTAGTAATATTAGTAACAGCAGCAGTAGTAGTAGCAGGAGTGGTTGTAATTGTAGTGGTAGTAGCTATAGTAGTTGTAATAACAGTAGGAATAGTAGTGGTAGGAGTTGTAGATGTTGTTGTTGTTGTTGTAGTAGTAGTAGCAGCAATAGTCGTAGAAGTAGTTGTTGCAATTGTTGTAGTAATATTAGTAGTACTACTAGTAGTAGTAGTAGTATTGGCAGTAATAGGTGTAGTAATAGTAGTTGTAGTAGCAACAGTTGTAGTAGTAGTAGTTGCAATAGTAGTAGTAGTTGTTGTTGTAGTAGTAGTAGTATAGTAGTAGTAGTAGTAGTAGTAGTAGTAGTAGTAGTAGTAGTAGTAGTAGTAGTATTGTGGTGGTGGTGGTAGTAGTAGTAGCCGAAGAAGTAGCAACAGTAGAGGCAGTGGTAGTAGTGGTAGTAGCTGTAGTAATCGCCATAGTAGGAGTTGTGGTTGTAGTAGTAGTAGTAGTGTTAGTAATAGGAGTAGATGTAGGAGTATGGGTACCAGAATGAGCTGTAGTAGTAGTAATAGTAGTAGTAGGAGCAGTAGTAGTAGGAGGCGGAGTAGTTGGAGTAGCAATACCTGTAGTAGTAGTAGTTTTTGTAATAGTAGTATTAGTAGCAGCAATAGTGGGTGTGGCAGAAAATGGTACTCGCAGTAGTAGTGGTAGTAGCAATACTAATTACAATAGTAGCACTAGTGGCTGTGGTAGTGGTAGTACTTGTAGGAATAGTAGTAGAAGCGGTAGTAGCAATAAGACTTGCAATAGTAGTAGTAGTGGTAATAGTAGTTATACTAGTTGTATTTGTAGTAATAGGTGTAGTAGTAGTAGCAACGGTAGTAGTAGTAGTAGTAGTAGTAACAGTAAAAGAAATAGTAGAAGTAGTTATTGCAGTACTAGTTGTTATTGTACTGCTAATAGTAGTAGTAGTAGTCGTAGAAGTAGTAGTAGTAGTAGCAGCAGTAGCACAGTAGTAGTAGTAGTAGAAGTACTAGTAGTAGTTGTAGTAGAAGTAATAGCAGTTGTTGTAGTAGTAGTAATCGAAGTAGTAGTTGTAGTAGCATCAATACTAATAGTCATAGTAGTAGTAGTAGCAGTCGTAACAGCAGTAGTAGTACTAGTTGCAGTTGTATGAGTAGCGGTAGTAGAAGCAACAGTAGTAGTGGCATTAGTTTTGGTAGTCGTAGTAGCAGTAGTAGCAGTGGTAGTCGTAGCAGCAGCAGTAGAAGTAGCAAAAGTAGTAGCTGTAGTAGTTGTAGTTGTTGTAGCAATAGTTTCAGTAGTGGCAATAGTTGTAGTAGTTGCAATAGTAGTTGTAGTAGTAGTAGTAGCAATAGGAGTAGTAGAAGTAGTAGCAATAGTTGCGGTAGTAGTAGTAGTAGTAGTAGTAGTATTAGTAGTAGTAGTAGTAGTAGTAGTAGTAGCAGTGTATTTGTAGTGCCAGTAGTAGCTGTAGTAGCAGCGGTAGCAACAGCAGTAATAGTGATCATCATACAAGTTGAAGTAGTAGCAGTAGCTGTTGAAGTAGTAGTAGTAGTAGTAGTAGTAGTAGTAGTACCATTGGAATTAGAAGCAGCTGTAGTAGTAGTCATAGTTGTAGTAGTAATAGGAGTAGAAGCAATAGTAGAAGCAGTAGTTGTAGTAGGAGTAAGAGTAATATTAGTAGTAGTAACAGAAGTAGTAGTAGCAGTAGCAGTAACAATAGTAGTCATGGTAGTCGTAGGCATAGTGCTAGTAGTAGTGGCAGAAATAGTCGTTGTAGCAGCACTCATAAATGTAAAAGTGGAAGAAGTAATTGTAGCAGGAATAATAGAAGCATTACTAGTAGTAGCGGTGGTGGTAGTAGGAGTAGTAGTAGTATCAGCAGCAGCAGTAGTAGTAGCAGCTGTAGTAGTATTCGTAGTGAAAAGTAGTACTAGTGGTAGTAGCAGTAGTAGTCGTAGTAGCAGCAGCAGTAGAAGTAGAAGTAGTAGAAGTAATAGTAGCAGTAATAGTAGTAGTATTAGTATTAGTAGTGGTGGTGGTAGTAGTAGTAGTAGTAGCTGTAGCAGCAACAGTAGTAGTAGTAGTAGCAGCTGTAGTTGTAGTAATAGTTGGAAAAGAAGCAGTAGTTGTAGTAGGAGTTGTATTAGCAGTAGCATTAGTAGTAGTAGAAGTAGTTGTTATCGTCGTAGCAGTTGTAGTTGTAGTTGTAGAAGTAATAGTGATAGTAATGGTGCTAGTAGTAGTTGCAGTGGTAATAGTAGTAGTACTTGTAGTAGTGGTGGTAGTATTAGTAGTAGTAGTTGTTGTTGTTGAAGTAGTTGTAGCAGTAGTAACAACAGTAGTAGCGGTAGTGTTACTAGTAGTAGTAGTGGTTGTAGGAGTAGTAGTAGTTGTTGTTGTTGTAGTAAGAGCAATAGTTGCAGGAGTAGTAGTAGCATTAGTACTAGCAGTTGTAGTGGTAGTGTAGTGGCAGTAGATGTAGTAGTAGCCATAGAAGTTGTAGTAGTAGTAGTAGTAGTAATAATTTTAGTAGTCGTAGTAGTAGTTGCATCAGAAGTTGTAGTTATTATAGCAGCAGGAGAAGCAGCAGCAACAATTTTTGAAGTAATAGGTGTAGTATTAGTAGCAGCTTTTGAAGTAGTAGTAGTAGTAGTGGTGGTAGTAGTGGAATAAGGAGTAGGACTCATAGTAGTAGTAGTAGTAATAGTAGTAGTTGTTGTGGTAGTAGTTTTGTTGTAGTAGTCGTAGTTGTAGTAGTAATTGGAGTAGTAGTATCAGTAGTAGTAACTGAAGTAATAGTAGGAGTGACAGCAGTCGTTGTAGTAGCAGTAGTTAGTAGCAGTAGTAGTAATAATAGTAGTAGTCCTCATCGTAGGAGTAGTGCTAGTAGTACTAGCAGTAGTAGACATAGTAGTAGTAGGAGTAGCAGTAGTTGTAGTAGAAGTAGTAGCAGCAGTTGTAGTAGAAGTAGAAGCAGTAGAAGTAATAGTAGTAGTAATAGTAGTAGTATTAGTAGCAGTAGTGGTGGTGGTAGTAGGAGTCAGAGTAGTAGCAGTAGTAGGAGTCGTAGTAGTAGCAGCAGTAGTAGCAGTAGTAGTACCAGTAGTAGTAGTAGTACGAGTAGGAAAATTAGCTGTAGTAGTAGTTGTTATTGTTGTTTTTGTAGTAGTAGTAGTAGAAGTAATAGTGGGGGTGGTAGTAGTAGTAGTAGCAGTGGTAGTAGTAGCAGTAGTTGTAGTGGTGGCGGTAGTACTACTAGTAGTTAGTTGTTAGTTCTTTTAGTTGTTGTAGTTTGGCCGCCGTCTTACGAGCGGAAGAGTGATAGAAGTTAGTACAATCGTGGTAATTGGGTAGTAGTTGTTGTTGTAGCAGTAGTAGTAATTCTTTTAGTAATAGCAATAGTTGCTAGAGTAGTAGTAGTACTAGTACTAGCTTTTGTAGTAGTAGTGTAGTTGCAGTAGATGTTGTAGTAGTTGTAGAAGTAGTTGTAGTATCCTAAGTGGTAGTAGTAGCAGCAGTAGTTGTAGTAGTAGTAGCAATAATTGTAGTAGTAGTAGTAGTATTAGTCGTAGTAGCAGTGGTAATAATAGCAATAATAGTAGTTGTTGTTGTAGTAGTCATAAGAGCGGTAGTATTAGTTGTAGCAGTAGTAGTAGTAATAGTAGTAGTTGTTGTAATAGTAGTAGTTGTTGGAGTAGTCACAGGAGTGATAGCAGTAGTATTAGTGGTAGTAGTGGAAGTAGTAGTAGTAGTAGTAGTAGTAGTAGTAGTAGTAGTAGTCGTAGTAATAGTGGTAATAGTGAAAGTAATAGAAGTAGTAACAGTAGTAGTAATAGTAGTATTAGTAGTAAGAGTAATAGTAGTCGTAGTAGGAGTTGGAGTTGGAGTAGTAGTATTTATAGAAGTAGTAATAGTAGTACCAGTATTAGTAGTAGCAGCTCGAGTGAGAATCGGAGTAGGTGCTGGAGTAGGAGTTGGAGTAGTAGCAGTAGTAGTAACATCAGCGGTAGTAATAGTATTAGTAGTAGTAGTACTAGTGGTAGTAGAAGCTGTAGTAGAAACAACATCAATATTAGTTGTAGCAAAAGTAGTAGCATGAGTAGTAGTAGTATTAGTCTTAGGAGTAGTAATAGTAGTAGGAGTTGCTATAGTTGTAGCAATAGTAGTTTTATGAGTAGTACCAGTAGTAGCAAGTGCAGCAGTAGGAGTACTAGTAGGAGTAGTAGTAGTGGTAGTAGTAGCAGCAGAAGCAGCAACAGCAGTAGTTAGAGTACCAAAAGTAGTAGTAGTAGTAGTAGTAGTAGTAGCGGTAGTAGCAGCAGCAGCAATAGCAGAAGTAGCAGCAATAGTAGTAAAAGTAGTAATAATAGGAGTTGTAGTAGTAGTAGCAACAGTAGGAGGAGGAGTAGTAGTCAGAGTACGAGTAGTAGCAGCAGCAGCAGTAGTAGGAGTAGTACTAATAGTTCTAGTTGTAGTAGTAAGCGTAGTATTAGTAGTAGTAGCATTACTTATTGTTGTCGTAGTAGTAGTAATAGTAGCTATAGCGGTTCTAGTTGTAGTTGTAGTGGTAGTAGTAGCAACATTAATTATAGCAGAAGGAGCAGAACTAGTAGTAGTGCTAGTATTTGTAATAGTAGTAGCACTAGTAGTATTAGTAATAGTAGTAGTAGTAGTAGAAATGGTAGTTGTAGTTGTTGTAGCTGTAGTAGCAGCAGCAGTAGTAACAGTAGTAGTAGTAGCAGCAGTAGTAGTAGTAGTAGTACAATTAGTAGTATATGTAGTAGTAGTGTAGTAGTAGTAGCAACAGCAACAGTAGTGGTAGTACTAGTTATAGTTGTTGTAGTAGTAGTAGTCGTTGGAGTAGCAATAGATGTAGCAATAGTGTTAGTAGTAGAAGTACTAGCTGTAGGAGTAGTATTACTACTACTAGTAGTCGAAACAGTGTTAATAGTTATAGTAGTACTAGTAGTATTAGTAGCCATAGTAGTAGTAGTAGCAATAGAAGTAGTTGTAGTAGCAGTAGTTATACTAGTGATAATAGTTGCAGTCGTAGTTGAATAGTAGTAGTGGTAAGAGTAGTGGTAGGAGCAGTTGTAGGAGTAGTTGTAGTAGTAGTGGTGGTGGTGGTGGTAGTGGTAGTACTAGTTGTAGTGGTGGTAGGTGTAGTAGTTGTTGTCGTAATAATAAAGGTAATAGGAGATGCAGTATTAGTAGTAGTTGTTGTTGTTGTTCTTATTGTAGTAGTAGCAGTAGTAGAAATAGTAGTAGTTGTAGGAGTTGTGGTAGACGTAGTTGAAGTAGTAGTAATATTGGTGGTGGTGGTAGGAGGAGGAGTAGTAGTAGTAGCTGTTGGAGTAGTTGTAGTAGTAGAATAGTAGTAGTAGTAGTAATAGTAGAAATAGTAGTACCGGAAGATGTAGTAGTAATGGTAGGAATAGTAGTAGTAATACTAGAAATAGTAGTAGTAGAAATAGTAATAGTTGTACAAGTGGGTGTTGTAGCAAGAGTAGTAGTAATACTAGTAGTAATAGTAGAAGTAGCAAGAATAGTGGTTGCAATAGTAGTTGTCATTGTCGTAGTGGTAGTAGTTGTAGGAGTAGCAGCAGCAGTTGTTGTTATAGTGTTGGTGGTAGGAGGAGGAGTTATGGTAGTAGTAGTAGTAGTAGTAGTAGTAGTAGTAGTAGTAGTAGTAGTAGTAGTGGTGGTGGTGGTGGGGGTGGTGGTGGTAGTAGTAGCAGTAGTAGTAGTGGGAGTGGTAGTACTAATAGGTGTAGTAGGAGGAGTAGTAGTAGTTTTAGCAAAAATAGCAGTAGTCAAAGTAGTAGCCGTAGTAGTAGTAATAATAGTAGTTATAGCATTTTTAGCAGTAGTAGTAGCAGCAGTTGTACTAGTAGTAGTTGTTGTTGTTGTAGAAGCAATAGTAGTAGCTAGCAATTATAGTAGTAGTGGTAGTACGAGTACTAGTAATAGTAGTAGTGGTGGTAGTAGTAGTAGTCATAGTAGTAGTACGAGCAAGAGCAGCAGCAAGAGTAGTAGTAGTAGTTGTTGTTGTAGTAATAGCAGTAGCGGTAGTAATATTTGTACTATTAGGAGGAGTAGTAGCAGCAGTAGCAGTTATTGTTGTTTTTGTTGCAATAAGAGTAGTAAAAGTAGGAGTATTAGGGTAGCAAAAGTAGTAGTAGAGTTAGTTGTTGAAGTAGTAGTAGCAGTAGTGGTGGTAGTAGTAGTAGCGATAGTAGCGGTAGTAGTTGTTGTTGTTATAGTAGTTGTTGTTGTTGTTGTAGCAATAACAGTAGTAGTTGTTGTTGTTGTTGTAGCTATAGTAGTTGTAGTAGGACTTGTCATAGTAGTGGCAGTATTGGTGGGGGTCGTTATAGAAGTAGTAGTAGTAGTAATGGTAGTAGCATTAGTAGTAGTAGTAATTTTAGAAGTAACAGTAGTAGTTGTTGTTGTGCTAGTAGTAGTCATGTAGTGGTAGTAGTAGTAGTTGTAGTAGTAGTAGTTGTTGTTGTTGTTTTAGTAGTTGTAGTAGTAGTGGTAGTAGTAGTTGTTGTTGTTGTAGTAGTAGTAGTAGTAGTAGTAGTAGTAGCAGTAGTAGTAGCAGCAGTAGTAGTAGCAGTAGGAAAAGCCGTAGTAGTTGCAGTCATTGTAATAGTAGTAGTAGTAGTAGTAGTAGTCATAGAAGTAGCAGAAGTTGTGGTAATAGTAGTAGTTGTTGTTGTAGTAGTAGTAGTAGTAGTAGTAGAAGAAGTTGTAGTAGTAGCAAAAGTAGTAGTAGTAGAAGTTGTATCAGTAATAGTAGTAGTAGTATTAGTTGTTGGAGTAGTAGTTGAAGCATAAGTAGTAGTAGGAGGAGCAAAAGTAGTAGTAGTTCTTGTCATTGTTGTAGTGTTAGTTGTAGCGATAGTAGCACTTAGCAATAGTAGCACTGGTGGTAGTAGGAGTAGCAATAGTAGTAGTTCGCAATATTAGCCATTGTAGCGATACAATTAGTAGTAATACCAGTTATAGTAGTTGTGGTTGTTGTCGTAGTAGTAGTAGTAATTGTAGCAGTAATTGTAATAGCAGAAGTAATAGGAGTAGCAGTAGTGATAGTAGTAGTTATAGTAGTAGTAGCTAGTGTAGTAGTAGCGGTTTTTGTTGTTGTAGAAGTATCAGTAGTAATAGGACTCATATTAGTTGTGGGGGTAGTGGTAGGAGTTGTAGTAATAGTAGAAGCAGTAGTAGTAGTAGTGGTAGTTATGGTAGTAGTTGTGGAAGTAGTGGTAGTAGAAGTTGTAGTAGCAGTAGCAGTAATAGTAGAGTAGTAGTAATAATAGTAGAAGTTGTAGAAGAAGTAGTAGTAGTAATACTAGTGGTAATAGTAGTACTAGCACTAGTAGTAGTAGTAGTAGTAGTAGTAGTTGAAGTTGTTGTAGCAGTAGTCCTAGCAGCAGCAGCTGGAGGAGTAGTAGTGGTAGTAGTAGTAGTAGTAGTAGTAGCTGTTGTTGCAGTAGTAGTAGCGGCAGTAGTAGGAGTGTTAGGAGTAGTAGTTGTAGTGGTAGTAGTAGGTGTAGTAGTAGCAGCAGCAGTAGCTATAGTAGTAGTAGTAGTAGTACTAGTACTAGTACTAGTTGTAGTTGTAGTAATAGTAGATGTAGTAGTAGTACCTATATTAGTAGTAGTAGTAGTGGAAGTAGTACTAGTCGTAGTTGTCGTAGTAGTTTTAGTGATAGCAATAGTAGTAGCAGGAATAGTCGTAGTAGTAGTAGTTGTAGAAGTAGTTGCAGAACTAGTAGTTGTAGTAGGAGTAGTAGTAGTAGGAGTTATAGTAGGAATAGGTGTAGGAGGTGGAGTAGTAGTCGGAGTAGTCGTCGTAGTAGTAGTATTAGTATGAGTAGCAGTAGCAGTAATTGCAGTAGTAGTAGTAGGAGTATTAGTAGTCGTAGAAGTTGTAGTTGTAGAAGTAATAGTGGTGGTAGTCACAATAGGAGTTTGAGTAGAGGTGGTTGCAGTAGCAGTAGCAGCAGCAGTAGTCATAGTAGTAATAGTAGTTGGAGTATAAGCAGGAGTAGTAGCCATTCTAGTTGTCATTGTTGCAGTTGTTGTATTTATAGTCGAAGTAGCAGCAACAGAAGTAGTGCTAGGAATAATAGGGATAGTAGTAGGAGTAGTTATAGTTGTAGTTGTAGTAGTAGTAGTTGACATTGTAGTAGCAGTAGAAGTAGAAGTAGTTGTTATTGTAGCAGTAGTTGCCGTAGTGGTTGTAGTATTAGTAGTGGTAGTTGTTGTTGTAGTAGCAATAGTAATAGCAGTAGTAATAGTTGAAGTAGTAGCAGTAATGCTTCTAGTAGTAGTAGTAGTAGAAGTAGTAGCAATAGTATTATTTGTAGCAGTTGTAGTAGTGCTATCTGCAGCAGGCGTAGTAGTAGTCGTGGTAGTAGTTGTTATTATTGTAGCAATAGTAGTAGTAGAAGGAGTAGTAGTACCAGTAGTAGCAGTAGTAGTAGCAGTAGTTGTACTAGCAGCAGTGGTAGTAGCAACAACAGTAGTAGTAATAGTAGCAGTATTAGTAGCAATAGTAGCAACAGTAGCTGTAGAAGTAGTACTAGTTATAGTGGTAGTAGTTGCAGTAGCAGTAGTAGTAATGGTAGTAGTAGTAATAGTGCTAGTTGCAACGGCAGAAGTAGTGTTGTTGTAGAAGTAGTTGTTGCAGTAGTACTAGTAGTTGTTGTTATTGTAGTAGTAACAATAGGAGTGGGATTTGGAGTAGTAGTAGTACTAGTAGTAGCAGTAGCAGTAGTAGCAGTAGTAGTAGGAGTAGTAGTAGTGGTAGTACTAGTAGTAAAAGTTGTAGTAGTAGTAGCAGTAGCAAAAGTAGTAGTTGTCGTCGAAGTAGTACTAGAAGTACTAATAGTAATAATAGTAGTAGTAGCAGCAGTAATAGTAGCAGAAGTAATAGTACGTATAGTTTTAGGAGTAGTGGTTGGTGTATGAGTAGTAGTAGTAGCAGTAGCGCTGCTACTAGTAGTAGTATAGCTGTAGCAGTAATAGTAGTAGTAGCAGTAGTAGCAATAGTTGCAGTAGTAGCAGTAGCAGAAGTAGTAGCAGTTGCAGTAACACGAGTAGCAACAGTTGTAGTAGTTCAACTAGTAGTTGTAATAGTAGTAGTAGCAATACAAATAGTAGCAATAGTAGTAGTAGTAGTTGTTGAAGTAGTAGTAGTAATAGCAATAGGTGTAGGAGTTCGGGTAGTAGTAGTAGTAGTAGTAGTAATAGTAGTAGTAGTTGTCGGAGTAGTAGGAGTAGCAATAGAAGCACTAGCTGCAGCAGTAGGAAAAGCGGTAGAAGTAGTAGCAGTAGTGGTAGTAGTAGTCGTAGTAGTAGTAGTAGTAGTGCTAGAGTTGGTAGTTGGAATAGGAGTCGGTGTAGGAGTAGGGTAGTAGTCAGAGTAGTGTTAGTAGTGGTAGTAGTAGTCATACTACTAGTAGTAGCAGAAGTAACAGTAGTAGCTGTAGTAGTTGTAGTAGTAGTAGCAGTAGAAGAAGTAGTAGTTGTAGTAGTAGCAATCGCAACAACAGTAGTAGTAGTAGCTGTCGTAGTAGCAGTTACAGTTGTGGTAGTAGCAGTAGCAGTAGTAGTTATAGCAGCCGCAGCAGCAGCAGCAGTAGTAGGTAGGAGTAGCAGTTATAGCAGGTAGTAATACTGGTAGCAGTAGCTGTAGTAGCAGTAATAGTCGTATCTGTAGTAGTAGTAGTTGTTGTTGTAGCAGTTGTAGTAGTAGCAGAAGTTATAGCAGTGGAAGTAGTACCTATAGTAGTAGTAGCAGTAGTAGCTGTAATAGTGGTAGTAGTGGTAGTAGTAGTAGGAGTAGTAGCAGCAACGATATCAGTAGTAGTTGTTGTTATTGTTGTAGTAGTAGTAGCAGTAGAAGTCATTGTAGCAGTTGTAACATTAGTAGTAGTATTGGTAGTAGTAGTACTAGCAGCCGTGTAGCAGTAGTAATAGTAGTAGTAGGAGTAGAAGTAGCAGCAGCAGCTACTACTACTACAACTGCTATTACTACTATTACAACTGCTACGGCTACTACTACCGCCACAACTGCTACTATTATTATAAGAACTGCTCCTACTGCTACCTTGACTACCGTTACTACCACCGCTAATACTACTACTACTGCTACTACAAATACTTCTACAGCAGCAGCTACTACCACTACTAGTACAACTACAGCTGCTACTTCTACAAATACTACTAGTGCTGATATGACTATTGCTACTGCTATTGCTTCAACTATTGCTACTACTGCTATTGCTGCTACTCCTGTGGCAACTAATAACGCTACTACTAGTACTACTACTTTAACTACCGCTACTACTACTACCACCACCACCACCACCACCACCACCACCACCACCACCACCACAACTATTGGTACTATTGGTACTAATAGTACAACTTCTACAACTACTACTATAGCAACTACTACTACTACTAGTACTACTTCTCCTACAACTACTGCTGCTATTATTACTACTACTACTACTACTACTACTTCTCCTACAACTACTGCTGCTACTACTACTACTGCTGCTATAACTGATGCTACTGCTAGTATTACAACAACAACAACAATAACAACTATCGCTACTTCTGCTGTTGCTACTACTACTACTACTATTACTACCACTACTACCACAACTACTACTACTGCTTCTACCACTACTACCACAACTATTACTACTGCTACTACTACTATTATTGCTACTGCTAGTATTACAACAACAACAACAACTATCGCTACTACTACTGCTGCTACTACTACTACTACTATTATTACCACTACTACCACAACTATTACTACTTCTCCTACTACTACATCTACTGCTACTACTACTACTGATAAGGATGCTTCTACTACTACTACTACTACTACTGTGCTTTTACTACTACTACTACTTCAACTACTACATCTACTAATACTACTACTACTACTACTACTACTTCTACTACAAGTACAACAACAACTACTACTACTATTACTACTCCCACAACAACTACTACTTCTACTGCTACTACTGTTCCAACTACTGCTACTTCTAGGTGTACTACAACGACAACAACAACAACTACTACTACTGCTACTCCTACTACTACTATTGTTGCTACTTCTACTCCAGCTGCTGCTACTACTGCTTTTATTGCAACTGCTACTACTATTGTTGCTTCTATTAGTACTGCTACTACAGCCACGACAGCTACTACTACTACTGTTGTTACTATGGCGGCTCTACAGTTATTACTACCACTACTAGGACTGCTACTGTTGTGACAACTGCTACAATTATTACTACTACTACTGCTACTACTGCTACTTCTGCTATTGCGGATACAACATCTACTACGACTATTATTAATACTAATACTACGGGTACCACTACTGTTACTACTACTACTATTGTTACTACCGACACTACTACTACTGCAACAACTACTACTATAGCTGGTACTACTACTACTGCTATTGCTACTACTGCAACTACTGTTGCTACTACTAGTACTGCTGCTACTACTACTTCTACTGCAATTATTGTTACTACTACTACTAATACTAGTACTACTACTATAACTACTGCGGCTGCTGCCACTGCTGCTAGTACTACTACTAGTACTACTACTGCTGCTACAACTACTACTGCTAGTGCTATTGCTACTGCTACAACAACGACTACTATAACTGCAGCTACTACTACGGCCACTACTACTACAACTACTACTCCAACATCCAGTACTACTACTACTAATGCTCCGGAGCTCCTACAACTACTGCTACTACAACTACAATAACTACTACTGCTACTAATACTACTACTCCTACCACTACCTCTACCATAACTAATAGTACTGCTACTACAGCTACTACTACTACTACAACTATGACTGCGCTGTCACTCTAACTACTTCTCTTACTACTATAGCTACTGCTACTGCTACTGCTACTACTACTACCTATTCTATTTTTATTACTACTGTTGTTACTACTACTCTACTGCTTCTTCTACTATTACTGCTACTACTACTACTACGTCTACTATTAGAGGTACTTTTGCTACTACTACTTCTGTTACTACAGCTAGCACTGCGACTACTACTACTACTACTATTAGTACGGCTGCTATTGCTACAATTACTACCCTACTATCGCTGCTACTGCTGCGACTACTGCTACAACTATTACTACTACTAGCACTACTACTACTACTACTCTTACTACTCACACTACTACTACTGCAACTACTACTACTCCTAATACTTCTACTGCTGCTCCTACTTCAACTACTATTGCTACTTCTGCTACTACTACTACTACTTTTGCAACTACTACTACTATTGTTGTTACTACTACTACTAATACTAACACTACTACTACAACTACTGCGGTTGCTGCTACTGCTACTACTCCTACTACTAGTACTACTACAGCTGCTACAACTAATACTGCTAGTGCTATTTCTCCTGCTACGACTACTACTGCTATAGCTACAACAAATACCACAGCTACTACTTCTGCTACTACTACTACTTCTATTAGTATTACTCCTACTACTACTAATGCAGCTGCTACTCCTACAACTACTGCTACTACTACTACAACTACTGCTGCTGCTTCTACAATAACCACAACTAGTACGAGAACTATTAGTATGGCTACAACGGATGCTACTACTAGTACTACTAGCGACACTACTACGCCTACAGCTACAACTATTACTAATTGTGCTGCTACTATTGCTACTATTGCAACTACTTCACCTACTACTACTACTGCTACTACTGATGCTGCTACTATGGCTACTACAACTACTACCACTGCTAGTACTACTGCTACTTTTGCTATTGCTACTTCTACTACTACCACTACTACAAATACTACTGCTACTTCTTCTGCTACTACTACTACTACTACTACAAATACTACTACCCCCTTCTACCATTACTAACATTGCTACTACTACAACTGCCACTACAACTACTACAATAACTTACTGTACCTATACTACTTCTACAACTGCTATTGCAATAGATACTACAGCTTCTACAACAACAACAACAACTACTACTACCATGACTACTACTACTGCTACTACCACTACTACTACAGCAACAACAACAACACTGCTACCACGACTACAACTACTTCCAATGCTACTATCAAAACTACTACTTCTACTGCTCCTCCAGCTACTACCACTGTAGATACTACTACTACTTGTACAACAATTACTACTGCTAGTACTACTACTATTACTACAACTACTGCTACTGCAGCTGCTGCTGCTACTAACACAACTACTACTACAACTGCCACTACTACTACAACTAGTAATGCTACTCCAACTATTTCTCATACTACTACAGCTACTGCAACTTCTTCTACTAATAATGTAGCTTTAACTACAACTACTGCTACTGCTGTTGCTTCCACTATTACTGCTACTACTGTTATTACTACTTTTATTACTTCTGTTACTACTGCTGCTGCTACTACTAATAATAATAATACTGCTGCTACTATTGCCACTACAGCTACTAGTACTAGTAGTACTACTACTATTGCTATGCAAACTACTTCTCATACTATTACCGCTACTGCTACTGTCACTACTGGTACCACTACTACTTCTCCGACTACTACTACTACCACTACTATGGCTACTCCTACTGCTACTACTATTGCTACTGCTACTTCTACTATTTCTGCTACCATTGCTACTGCTATTGTTGCTACTATAGCAATGATTGCTACTACTACTAACATTGCTACTAAGGTTGCTACTCCCGCTACTACTACTACCACCACCACTACTACTACCACTACTCTTGCTACTTCTGCCACTGCTGGTACAACTTCTACTACAACTACTAGTAATACTAATGCTACAACTACTACAACTACAACTACTACAACCACTACTACCTCTTCTACAACAACTACTACTATTGTGGCTACTGCTACTACTACTATTGCAATTGCTACTACTACTACTACTTGTACTACTACTACAACTACTATGGCTGCTACTACTGCTAGTACTATAAGTACTACTTGTACTACTATTGCTGCTGCAACTACTACTCCTAGTGCAATTGCTACTACTACTACTACTAATAGTACTCCTACTATAGCTACTACTACTACTACTGTGACTGCGCTGTCACTCTAACTACTTCTCTTACTACTACAGCTACTGCTATTGTTTCTGCTACTACTACTGCTGCTTCTCCTACTATTACTACTACTGCCTATTCTATTTTTATTACTACTATTGCTACTACAACTCTACTGCTGCTTCTACTATTATTGCTACTACTACTACTACGTCTACTATTATTGGTACTTCAGCTACTACAGCTACCACTGCGACTACTACTACTACTATTAGTACGGCTGCTATTGCCACTATTACTACCCTACTATGGCTGCCACTATTACGACTACTGCTACAACTATTACTACTACTACCACTACTACTACTATGACTGTTACTACAACTACTACTCTTACTACTCGTACTACTACTACTGCAACTACTACTACTCCTACTACTGCTACGGCTGCTACTACTACAACTACTATTGTTGCTTCTGCTACTACTACTACTACTTTTGCAACTACTAGTGCTACTACTATTGTTGTTACTACTACTTTTAATACTAGCACTACTACTACAACTACTGCAGCTGCTACTATTGCTACTACTCCTACTACTAGTACTACTATTGCTGCTAGAACTGCTACTGCTAGTGCTATTGCTCCTGCTACAACTACTACTATTATAGCTGTAGCTACTACTATGACTACTACTTCTGCTACTACTACTATTTCTATTAGTATTACTCCTACTACTACTAATGCAGCTGCTACTCCTACAACTACTACTGCTGCTTCTACAACTACCACTACTAGAATGACAACTACTACTAATGCTACAACGGATGCTACTACTGGTAATACTACTACTAGTACTACTAGCGACACTACTACCCCTATTGCTACAACAATTACTAATTGTACTGCTACTACTGCTACTATTGCAAATACTTCACCTACTACGTACTGCTGCTACTAATACTGATGCTACTACTACGGCTACTACAACTACTACCACTACTAGTACTACTGCTAGTACTTTTGCTATTGCTACTGCTGCTACTACTACTACAACAACTACTGCTACTTCTTCTGCTACTACTACTACTGCAACAACAACTTCTGTTACTACAATAATACTACTACTACTACTAATACTACTACCCCCTTCTACCACTGCTAACATTGCTACTATTACAACCGCCGCTACAACTATTACACCAACTACTTCTGCAACTGCTTACAACCGGATACTACTACTTACCGTACACCAACTGCTTACAACTATTACAACCGCCGCTACTACTTACCATACCTCAACTACTTCTGCAACTGCTACTACAACGGATACTACTGCTTCTACAACAACAACTTCTACTACTGCTACAACTACTACAACAACAACACTGCTACCATGACTACTACTACTACCAATGCTACTATCAAAACTACTACTTCTACTGCTCTCCAGCTACTACTACTACAGATACTACTACTACTGCTACAACTACTACTACTGGTAGTACTACTACTATTACTACTACTGCTGCTACTACTGCAACTGTTGCTACTACTAACACAACAACTACTACAACTGCTACTGCTACTCCAACTACTTCTCATACTACTACAACTATTGCTACTTCTACTTCTGATAATGCAGCTTTAACTACAACTACTGCTACTGTCGCTGGTTCCACTATTACTGCTACTACTACTGCTACTACTTTTATTACTTCTGTTACTACTGCTACTACTACTACTACTACTACTACTACTACTACTAATATTGCTACTACTATTGCCACTACGACTACTATTGCTACTAATACCACTACTGCTATGCAAACTACTTCTCATACTACTACCACTACTGCTACTGTCACTACTGCTACTAGTACTACTTCTCCTACTACTACTACTACCACTACTACGACTACTCCTACTGCTACTACTATTTCTACTACCATTGCTAGTGCTGTTGTGGCTACTATAACAATGATTGCTACTACTACTAACATTGCTATTAAGGTTGCTACTCCCACTACTACTACCACCTCCACTACTACTACTACCACTATTCTTGCTACTTCTGCCACTACTGGTACAACTTCTACTACAACTACTAGTAATACTAATGCTACAACTACTACTACAGCTACTACAACCACTACTACTTCTGCTACAACAACTACTACTATTGTTGCTACTGCTACTACTATGATTGTTGCTACTACTATTACAAATGCTACTACTACTACTACTTGTACTACTACTACAACTACTATGGCCGCTGCTACTGCTACTACTACAAGTACTACTTGTACTACTACTGCTACTGCTACTACTACTGTTAGTGCTATTGCTACTACTACTACTACTAGTACTCCTACTACTGCTGCTACTACTACTACGGGTAGTACTACTACCTCTACTATTGCTACTACTGCTACTATTACTACTAATAATAATAATATTGCAACGATTATCTCAATTACTGCTACTTATACTATGACTACTACTGGTAATACTACTATGGCTTCTACAACTACCACTACTAGTATAACAACTACTGTGACAACGGCTGCGAGTGCTACTACTATTACTACTGCTACTAGTGCCACTACTACTGCTACTTCCACTACTATTAATACTACTATTAATACTAACTGTTACTGCTATTACTTACTTTTAATACTACTTCCACTACATTACTATTAATACTACTTCCACTACATTACTATTTATACTAACTGTTACTGCTATTAATACTACTTCCACTACATTACTATTTATACTATGACTACTACTGCTACTTCCACTACTATTAATACTACTTCCACTATTACTACTACTACTGCTACTTCTACTAATGCTACTACAACTACTACTACTACGGTTGTTGTTGCTGCTGCTACTCTGCAACCGCTGCTATTACAACAACTATTGCCGCTGCTAGTACTTCTACTGCTACTACTTCTACTACTACAACTACTGCTACTACTACTACTGCTGCTATTATACCATTGATTTGGCTACTACTACCACTGTTGCTACTACTAACTAGTACTACAACTTCTACTACTACAACTACTGCTGCTATTATACCATTGATTTGGCTACTACTACCACTGTTGCTACTACTAACTAGTACTACAACTTCTACTACTACAACTGCAACTACTACTACTATTTCTACTATGACTACTTCAGCTGCTACTACTGCCACTGCTGCTACTACTACAGCTACTGCAACAGCTGCTCCTACCACTACAAATCAAACTACTGCTACTGCTACTGTAACGTCTACTACTACTGCTACTACTACTATTACTACTACTACGACTATCGCTACCTTTGCAACTGCTACTACTGCTACTACTACCACTACTACTACAGCTTCAACTACTACTACTACTACTACAAACACTAATACTTTTGCTACAACTACTACCGCAACAGTAATTACTATTGCTACTACTATTGCAGCTCTACTCCCACCACTACTACTGCTACTACTACAATAACTATTACTAGTTATTCTACTACTATGACTACTACTACTACTATGACCACTACTACTACTGCTACTACTGCTAATACCACTACTGGGACTACTACAACTACTACTACCACTACCACTACTACTGCTGCTCCTATTCCAACTACCAATACTACTACTGCTGTTGTTGCTGCTACGGTGGCTACTACTACTTCTACTACTAGTAGTTGCAGTAGTTGTCATCATTTTAGTTGTAGTAGTAGTAGTTGTAGTAGGAGTGGTGGTAGTAGTTGGAGCTGTAGTAGTTGTAGTAGTAGTTGCCTAGTGGTAGTAGTATTAGTAGTAGTTGTAGTAGTAGTAGTTGTAGTAGTAGTTGCCGTAGTAGTGGTTGTAGTAGTAGTTCACGTTGCAGTAGTTGTAGCAATAGTATCGATAGTAGTAGTAGTCAAAGGAGTAGCAGCAGTGATTCTAGTAGTAGTAGTTGTTGTTGTACTAGTAGTAGTAGCAATAATATTATTTGTAGTAGTAGTAGTTGTACTAGTTGTTGTTGTAGTAGTAGTTATAGTGTTTGGAGTAGTAGCATTAGTATGAATAGTAGTAGTAATAGAAGTAGTAGTAGGGGCAGTAGTAGCAGTAGGAGTAGTTATACTAGTAGAAATGTAGTAGTCGTCTTAGTAGTAGTAGTGCTAATAGTAGTAGTTGTAGCAGTGGAAGGAGTAGTAGTAGAGGTAGTTTTACTAGTAGTAATGTAGTAGCGGTCTTAGTAGTAGTTGTAGTAGTTGAAGTAGCTTTAGTAGTAGTAGTAGTTGTTGTAGTAGCTGTAGTAGTAGTAGTAGTAGTAGTAGTCATCGTCGTCGTCATCGTCGTAGTAGTAGTAATAGTAGTAGTAGTAGGAGAAGTAGTTGTAGTAGTTGTAGTAGTAGTAGGAGCAGTAGTCACAGTAATAGTAGTCAAAATAGTAGTAGTAGTAGTATTAGCAATTGTAGTAGTAGTAGTAGTACTAGGAGGAGGAGGAGGAGGAGGAGGAGGAGGAGGAGGAGGTGGTGGAGGAGGATTAGTGTAGTAGTACGAGTAGTAGTTGGATTTGTAGGCGTAGAAGTCGTAGGAGTGTTCGGTGTAGTAGTTGTAGTCGGAGTAGTGGCAGTAATAGTTGTAATAGTACTAGTAGTAGTAGGGGGAGTAATAGTAGGGATTGTACTAGTAGTAGAAAGGGTAGTAGTCGTAGTAGTAGTAGTAGTAGTTGTTGTTGTTGTTGTTGTTGTTGTTGTTGTTGTTGTTGTGGTAGTAGAAGCAGTAGTAGTAGCAGTAGTAGTGGTAGGAGTTAGAGTGGCAGTGGTAGTTGCAGCAGTAGCGAACGTATTAGTAACAGTAGTAGAAATAATAGCAATAGTTGTTATTGTTGTTGTTGTAGCCGCAGCAGCAACAGTTGTAGTTGTAGTAGTTGTTGTAATAGTAATAGTAGCAGTAGTAGTGGGAGCAATAGTAGTCATAGTAGTAGTAGTTGCGGCAGAAGTAATAGTAGTAGAAGTTGCAGTAGTAGTAGAATTAGAAGTAGTAGTAGAAGCAGCAGTAGTAGTAGCAGTAGTAGCAGTAATAGCAATAGCATTAGCAGTAGTTGTAGCAATAATTGCATTACTAGCAGCAGTAGTAGTAGGAGTAGTAGAGGTGGTAGCAGAAGTAGTAGTCTCAATAGTAGAATTAGTTGGAGTAGTAGTAGTAGAAGGATTTGTAGTAGCAGTAGTAGGAGCAGCAACAACAGTAGCAGTAGTAGTAGTGCATGCAGTAATTGAAGCTTTAATAGTACTAGTAGTAGTAGTAGGGGAAGTAATAGTAGTTGTAGTAGTAGCAATAGTAGGAGTGGTAGAAGTTGTAGCAGTAGTAGTAGTCATAGTAGCAGTATTAGCGGTAGTAGCATTGGTAGTAGTACTAATAGTTGTTGTAGTAGCATTAGTAGTGATATCGGTAGTAGCAGTGTTGGTGGTAGTAGGAGAAGTAGTTGTAGTACTAATAGAAGTAGTAGCAATATTTGTAGTAGTAGTAGTAGAAGTAGTTGTGGTTGTAGTAGTAATTGGAGCGAAAGTAGTAGTAGTGGTATTAGATGTAGTTGTTGTTAAATTAATAGTAGTAGTAGTCGTAGAATTAGTAGCGGTGAAAGTAATAGAAGTAGTAGCAGTAGTAGTAGTAGTTGTTGTTGTTGTTGTAATAGAAGTTGTTGCACTATAGTTGCAGCCGGAGTAGTAGTAGTAAGAGTATTAGTAGGAGATGTGGAGCAGTACTACCAATAGTTGCAGCAGCGGCAACAGCAGTACCAGTAGTAGCAGAATTAGTAGTAGTAGTACTAGTATTATTAGTAGCCACAGTAGTAGTTGTCATAGTAGTAGCAGTTGCAGTAGTAGTAGTAGTAGTAGTAGTAGTAGTAGCAGTTGATATAGTAACAGTTGTCATAGTAGCAGCAGTGGTAGTAGCAGTAGTAGTAGTAGCAGTAGCTGCAGCAGTTGTAGTGGAAGTAAAAGTAGGAGTAGCAGTAGTAGTAGTTGTTGTAGTTATACTAGTAGTCGTAGTAGTTGTAGTAGTAGTAGTAGTAACTGTAGTGCAGTAGTAATTGCAGTAGTTACAGTTATAGTATTAATAGTAGTAGAGTAGTAGTTATAGTAGCAGTATAAGTAGTAATAGTAGCCATGGTAGTAGTAGTAGTAGCAGCAGCAGCAGTAGTAGTAGTAGCAGCAGCAGTAGTAATAGTTGTAGTAGTACTAGTAGTAGTAGTAGAAGTAGTGATGCAATAGTAGCAAAAGTAGGGGTAGTAATTGTACTACTAGCAGTAGTTGTAGTAATAGTTGGCGTTGTAGTAGTAGGATTAGGAGAAGCAGTAGTATAAGTTGTAGCAGTAGTAATGGAAGTAGTAGTAGTTGTTATAGTAGTTGTATTAGTAGCAATAGTAGCAAAAGTTGTAGCAGTAGTAATAGTAGGAGCAATAGTAGTAGCAGTAGCAGTAGTTGTAGTAGAAGAAGTTGTAGTGGTAGGCGAAGTAGTAGTAGTAACAATAGTGGTAGAAATAGTAGTCATAGGTGTAGTAGCAACAGTAGTCGTAGTAGTATTAGTAGTAGTAATCCTAATAGTGGTAGTAGTTGTAGTAGTAGTGGTAGCAGAAGTAGTAGTAGTAGTAGTTGTTGTTGTAGCTATTGTCCTAGTAGTAGCAGTAGTAGTATTTGTAGCAGCTGTAGTATTAGTATCAGTAGTAGTAGAAGTAGCAATAGCGATAGTAATATGCGTCGCATTAGCAGTAGTAGTAGTATAAGTAGTAGCAGGCATAGTAGTAGTAGTAGAAGTAGTAGAAGCAGTTGTAGAACTATTAGAAGTAGTTGTGGTAGTAATTGTCGGAGTATCAGTAGTGGCAGTAGTGGTTGTAATAGTAGTACTAGTTGGAGTAGTTGCAAGACTTATAGTAGTAGAAGTATTAGTAGTAGGAAGAGTTATGGTAGTAGGAGTAGCCGTAGTGGAAGTACTAGTAGTTGTAGTCATTTTCCTAGCTATGGTAGTAGGAGGAGTAGACGTAGTAGTAGCAGTATTAGTAGTAGTAGTAGTAGTAGTTGGAGTAGCAGTAGAAGCAGCAGTAGTAGTAGCAGTAGTGTTATTAGTAGATGCAGCAGCAACAGTAGTAGTAGCAGTAGTAGTGGTTGTTGGCGTAGTCATAGTAGTAATTGTAGTAGTAGTCGTAGTAGTTGCAGTAGTAGCCGCAGTGGCAGTACTAGAGGTGGTAGTAGTCGTTGCATAAGTAGTAGTAGCAGCAATAGTAGGAGTAGTTGTCATAGAAGTAGTCATAGTAGTTGTCCTTTTTGTAATAGTAGTTGTAATAGCAATACTAGTTGTAGCAGTAGTAGTAGTTGAAACTGTGGTATTAGTTGGAGTAGCAACAGTGGTAGTAGTCGAAGTAGCAGGATAAGTCATAGTTGTAGCAGAAATAGAAGCTGTAGTCGTAGTAGTATTTTTAGTGGAAGTAGTAGTAGTAGTAGCAGTCGCAAAGTAGTAGCACTAGCAGTTGTAGTAGCAATTATTTTAGTTGTAGTAGTAGTTGCGGCAGCAACAGCAATAGTAGTAGTGTAGCAGTGGTAATAGTAGTAGTAGTAGCAGTAGTAGGAGCAGTAGCAGTAGTAGTACTACTAGTAGTAGTTGTTGTAGTAGTGTTTGTAGTATTGGTAGCCGCAGTAATGGAAGTAGTAGTAGCCGTAGTAGTAGCAGTCGCAGTAGTTGTAGTATTAGCAATAGTTGCGATAGTAGAAGTTGTACTAGTTGTAGTTGTAGTAGTAGCAGCAGTAGTAGTCGTAATAATAGTAGTAGCAGTAGTAATATTAGTAGCAGTAGTTGTGAAAGTAGTTGTTGTAGTAGTAATAGTAGTTGCAGTACAAATGGAAGCATTAACAGGAGCAGTAGTAGTAATAGTAGTTGTAGCAGAAGCACTATTTGCAGTAGTTGCAGTAGTAGTAGTAATAGTATTAGCAGTAGCAGTAGTAATAGTGGCTACAGCAGCTGTAGTAGTAGTAGTTGTAGTAGCAGTAGCATTAGTAGTAGTAGTAGTATTAGTAGCCGCTATAGTAGTAGTAGTAGTAGAAATAGCAGCATTAATAACAATAGGAGTACTCGTAGTAGCAAAAGCAGTGGTAGTAGCAAGAGATAGAGTAGTCGAAGTAGTCGTAGTAGAAGTAGTAGTAGCTGTAGTTGCTGTAGCAGCACTGGTAGTTGGAAGAGGAAGACATAGTAGTAGCAGCAGATGTAGTAGTAGTAGCAATATTAGTGGTGGTAGTTGTAGTAGTAGCAGTAGCAGCTATAGTAGTAGTTGTAGTAGTGGCTATTGTAGTAGTCATAGTAGTAACAGTAGTAGCCGCAGTGGTTGTAGTAGTGGTTGTAGCATTCGTAGCAGAAGTAGCAGAAGTAGTAGTATATGAAGCAACAATAGTCGTAGCAGTAGTGTTAGTAGCCGCAATGGCTGTAGTGGTGGTTGTAGCAATCATAGTAGAAGTAGAAGTAGTAGCAATAATTGGAGAAGTAGAAGTAGAACTAGTAGCAGTAGTTATTGTTGTTGTAATAGTGTTTGTAGTAGCAATACTAGTACTAGCAGTAGTAGTAGCTGCCACTGTAGTATAAGTAGGAGTAGTAGTAGTAGTTGCTGAAGTAGTAGTAGTAGGAGGAGTAGTGGTTGCAACAGAAATATTGGCTGTAGTAGTAATAGTTTTTTTATAACAGTCGTAGTAGTAGTAGTAGTAGCAACAGTAGTAGTAATTGCAATTGTAATAGCAATTGTTTTAGCAGTAATAGTTGTGGTAAAAATAGCAGTAGTAATAGTAGTGGCAAAAATAGCAGTAGTAATAGTAGTAGTTATAGTTGTAATAGCTGTCGCAATAACAGTAGTAGCAGCAGTAGCAATAGTCATTGTAGCAGTAGTAGTTGTTATTATAATAGTATTAGTAGTAATTGCGAAAGTAGTACCAGAAGTAGTAGTAGTAGCAAAAGCAGTATTTGTTGTATTACTAGTAGTAATAGTAGTTGGAGCATGAGAAGTAGCAGTAGGGGTAGCACCAGTTGCAGTAGCAGTAGCAGCAGCAGTAGTTGATGTAGTGGTAGTAACAGTTGCAACTGTTATAGGAGTAGTAGTAGCAGTAGTAATAGTTGTAGTAGCAGCAGTAGTTGTCGTTGTAGCAAGTGCACTATTAGGAGTAGAAGTAGTATTAGCAGTAGAAGTAATCAGAGAAGTAGTAGTAGTAATAGTAGTAGTAGTAGTAGTAGGAGCAGTAGTAGTAGTTGTAGCAGTAGTAGCAGTAGTAGTGGTAGCGCAATAATAGTAGTAGCAGCAGCAGCAGTAGTAGTAGCAGTCATAGTAGTAGCATTAGTTGCAACAGTTGCAGTAGTAGAAGTAGCAGTAGTTTTAGTTGTGGTAGTAGCAGTAGTAGTTATAGTAGTAGTACTAGTAGTAGTAGTTGTTGTAACAGTAGTAGCATTGCAGGAGCAATAGTAGTATTAGTAGTAGTAGTGGAATCAATATTTGCAGTAGTGGCAGTAGTAGTAGGAATACTATTAGCATTAGCCAAAATATTAGTAGCAGTTGAAGAAGTAGAAGTGTCGTAGCAGTAGTAGGAGTAGCATTAATAGTAGTAGTAGTATTAGTAGCTGTTGTAGTAGTAGTAGTAGTAGTAGCAACAGTAGCATTAATAGTGGTTGGAGTAGTCGTAGTAGTAGAAGTAAAAGTCATAGCAAGAGTTGTTGTAGCAGCAGTAGCCATAGTAGAAGTAGTAGTAGCTGTAGTCGTTGTAGCAGCAGTGGTAGTAGGGGGAGGAGAAGACATAGTAGTAGTAGTAGTGGTTGTAGTAGCAGAATTAGTAGTAGTTGTTGTAGTTGGTGTCGTAGTAGCCGCAGCAGTAGTAGGAGTAGTTGGAGTTTTAGCAGTAGTAGTAGCAGCTGTAGCTGCTGCAGCAATAGTAGTAGCAATAATAGTAGTAGTAGTAGTAGTATTAGTAGTAGTTGTCATAGTAGCAGTAGTAGTATTAGGAGTAGTAGTAGGAGTAGTAGTAGTAGTTGCAGTAGAAGTCACAGTAGTTGTAGTTGCTATAGTAATAGAAGTCGTAGTTGCAGTAGTAGGAGTAGCAGAAGTAGCAACAGTAGTTGTAGTTGATATAGCAGTATTAGTAGCAGTGTAGTAGCTATAGCTGCAGTTATAGTAGTGGTAGTAGCAGCAGCAGCAGTAGTAGTAGTTGATGTGGTAGTAGTTGTTGTTGTAGGAGTAGTAGTAGTTATAGTAGTTGTAGTAGTAGTTACAACAGTAGTACTAGTAGTAGGAGTAGTTGTAGTAACTATAGCTGTAGAAGCATGAGTAGCTGCCTTAGTTGTAATAGTAGTAGTATCAGTAGCAATTAGTAGTAGTAGCGGTAGTAGTATTAGTAATAGTGTTTGTAGTAGCAGCTATAGTAGTAGTAGTAGCAATAGTAGTAGTAGCGGTTGAAGCAGTAGCAGTGTAGTAGCAGTAGTAGTATTAGTATGTGAAGTCGCAGTAGTAGTTGTTGTGGTAGTAACAATAAAAAAAATAGTAGTACTAGTAGTTGTTGCAGCAGCAGCAGCAGTAACAACAACAGCAGTAGTAGTATGGTTAAGAGTATTAGCAGTAGTGTTGTTAGTAGCCAAAGCGGTAGTAGTACTAGTAGTAGTAGAAGTAGTAGTAGTAGTAGTAGTAGTAGTAGTAGCAGCAGCAGCAGCAGCAGTAGTACTAGTAGTAGTTGTATTAGCAATAGTAGTTGTAGTAGCAGTAGCAAGCATACTTATAGTAGCACTAGTTGTAGCAGTAGTAGTTATAGTAGTTATAGCTGTAGGAGTAGTAGCAGAAGCAACAACAGTGGTAGTATTAGTACCAGCTATAGTAGTAATAACAGTTGTAGCAGTAGTAGTAGTAGTAGTAGTAGTAGTAGCAGAAGGAGAAGTAGTCGTAATAGCAGGAGAAGTAGTTGCGATAGTAGTAGTAGTAGTTATTGTTGTAGTAGTACTCGTAGCAGTAATTGATGTAGTGGGAGTAGGAGTAGTGGTAGGAATCGGTGTAGGAGAATGAGTGGTAGTAGTGGTAGTAGTAGCAGTAGTAGTTGTGCTTACATTTGTAGCGATAGTAGTAGCAGTAATATTAGTGGTTGTAGTTGTGGTAGCGGCAACAGTAGTAGTAATAGAAGCAATTGTAGTAGTAGCAGTAGTAGTAGCAGTAGCAATAGTCATTGTAGTTGTAATAATAGTAGTAGTAAAACTAGTAGAAATAGTAGTGGTAGCAGTAACAGAAGTAGTGGTAGTAGTCTTAGAAGTTGTAGTAGTAGTAGCGGCAGTAGCAGGAGTGGTAGGAGTACATGCAATAGAAGTAGCAATAAAAGTAGTAGAAGTAGTAATAGAAGCAACAGCAGCAGTAGTAGTAATAAGAATATAATTAGTATTAGTAGTAATAGTATTAGTAATAGTAATATTGTAGTGATAGTATGAGTCGTAGCAGTATTTTTAGAAGCAGAAGTTATAGTAATAGTCGTATTAGTAGAAGTAGTTGTTGTTGTAGTAGTAGTAGTAGTAGTGGTCGGAGTAGTAGTAGTAGAAGTAGCCATTATAGCAATAGTTGCAGTAGTTGCAGAAATTGTAGTAGTAGTAGTAGCAGTAGTAGGAGTACTAGTATTAGTAGTAGTAGTTGTAGTAGTAGCAAAAGTACTACAAGGATTAGTCGTAGCATCAGTGGCAGTAACAGTACTAGTAGCAAGAGTTGTAGCAATAGCACTAGTAGTAGTAGTAGTAGCTGTAGTTGTATTAGGAGTAGAAGAACTAGTAATAGTAGTGGCAGTAGTAGTTGAAGTAGTTATAGTAGTAGTAATAGTAGTAGTAGTAATAGTAGTAGTAGTAGTAGTAGTAGTAGTCATAGTAGTAGTAGTAGTGGCAGTAGTGATAGTAGTTTTAGTAGTATTAGTAGTACCATTAGCAATAGCAATTGTAGTAGTCATGGGAGAAGTAGTAGCAATAGCTACTATAGGAGTAATACTAGTAGTAGTAGTAGTACCAGTAGTAACAGCAATAGTAGTAGTAGTAGGAGAAGTAATAGAAGAAGAAGAAGAAGTAGTAGTAGTAGTAGTAGTAGTAGCAGCAACAACAGCAGTAGTAGTAGCAATTGTAGTAGTAGTACCGGTATTACTATTAGTATTAATAGTAGTAGTATTAGTAGCAGTAGTTACCGGAGTAGTAGTAGAAGTTGCAATTATTGCAGATGTTGCAGTAGTTGTTGTAGTAGTAGTGGTAGTAGTAATAATAATAGTAGTAGTAATAGTAAGAGGAGTAGCAGCAGCAATAATAGTAGTAGCAAGAGTAATAGCAGTAGAAGCTATAGTTGGTGTAGTAGTTGTAGTAGCAGAAGCAGTTGAAGCAAAAGTAGCAGTAGCTGTTGTTGTAGTAGTTGTTGCAGTTTTAGTACTAGTAGTAGTAGTAGTAGAAATAATAGTACTAGTAGTTCTAGTTGTAGTAGTAACAGTGGTAACAATAGTAGTAGTAGTAGTAGTAGCGGTAGTAGCAGTAGTAGTAGCAATTGGAGAAGTTGTAATAGTAGTAGGAGTAGCGGCAACAGCAGCAGTACTAGTAGTCGTAGGAGTGTAGTGGTAGTAGTAGTAGTTGGAGTCCTAGGCATAGAAGACGTAGTAGTGTTAGTAGTAGTAGTAGTAGTAGCAGGAGGAGGAGGAGTAGTAGGAGTATTAGTACTTATAGGAGTATCAGTGGCTTTAGGTGCAGGAGTAGGAGTAGTAGTAGGAGTATTAGGAGTAGTAGCACTAGTAGTAGTTTGAGTAATGATAGTAGCAATTATACTATTTGTAGAAGTTATAGTAGTAATACTAGTAGCAATAGTAGTAGTCACAGTAGTAGTCGTAGAAGTCGTTGTAGTTGTTGTTGTGATAGTAGTAGTTGTTGTTATAGGAGTAGTAGGAACAATTGTTGTTGTAATAGTAATAGTAGTAGTAGTAGTAATAGTAGTAGTGGTACTAGTATTAGTAGCTGTAGTTGTAGCGAGAGTTGGAGTGGTAGTAGTTGGAGTAGTAGTAGTTGGTTTAGGAGCATTAGTAGTAGTTGGACTTGTAGTAGCGGTAGGAGTTGGAGTAGGAGCCATAGTAGACATAGTAGTAGCAGTAGGAGGAGTCATAGGTATAGTAGTAGTAGTAGTTGTTGTTGTTGTTGTTGTTGTTGTTGTTGTTCTTATTGTTATAGTAGTAGTAGCAATAGCAGCAGCAACAGTAGCAGGAGTAGTAGTAGCTGTAGTATTAGTAGTCGTAGTAGTAGTAGTAGTAATAGCCGTAGTAGCAAATTTGGTAGTAGTAGCAGCAGCTGTAGTAGTAGTAGTACTAATAGCTGCAGTAGCAATAGTAGTAGTAGTTGGAGTATGAGGAGTAGTAGTACTTGTAGGAGTCATAGTAGTAGTGATAGTAGTAGTCGTAGCAATAGTAGTAGTAGTATTTGGATTAGTAGTAGTATTAATAGCAGTAGCAATAATTATAGTTATAGGAGTATTAGTGGCTTTAGGTATAGGAGTTGGAGTAGTAGTAGGAGTAGTAGTAGTAGGAGAAGTAGTAGTACTGTTAGTATTAGTAGTAGTAGTACCAGTAGTAGGAGGTGTAGTGGTAGTAGCAATTATACTATTAGTAGAAGTAGTAATAGTAATTGAGCAGCAATAGTAGTAGTACTAGTCACAGATGTCGTGGTAGTTGTCCAAGTAGTGGTTGTTGTTATTGTTGCAGGAAAAGTAATAAGAACAGTTACTGTTGTAGTAGTAGTAATTGTAGTAGTAGTAGTAGTAGCAGAAGTAGTAGTAATAGTAGTAGTAGCAGCAGAAGCTGTAGTTGTATCGGGAGTTGGAGTAGGGGCACTAGTAGTATTAGCAGTTGTAGTAGCAGTTGGAGTTGGAGTAGGAGTCGTAGTAGCCATTGTGGTAGTAGTAGGAGGAGTAAGTTTAATAGCTGTAGAAGGAGTAGGAGTAGGAAGGGCTGTAGTTGTAGTTGTAGTAGTATCAGCAGTACTAGTAATAGTAGTAGTAGTAGTAGCAACAACAACAACATCAGCAACAACAGTAGTTGTAGTAGTAGTAGTATTATTACTATTAGTAGTCCCAATAGTAGTAGTTGTAGTATGAGGAGTATTTGAAGTAGTAGTATTTGTACAAGTAGTAGTAGTTGTAGTTGTAGTAGGAGTGGTTATAATTGTAGTATGAGAAGTAGTAGTAGTAGTAGTAGTCGTAATAGCAGGAGCAGTAGTAGCAGTAGTCATAGTAGCAACAACAATAGTGGTAGTTGTAGTCATTGTGGGAGTGTAATAGTAGTAGTAGTTATAGGAGTTACAGTCATAGAAGTTGTAGGAGTGTTAGTTATAGTAGGTAATTTTAGAAGTTGTTGGAGTGTTAGGAGTAGTAGTAGTAGCAGCAATAGTGGTAATTATAGAAGTGGTAGGAGTGTTAGTATTAGTCGTAGTTGAAGTAGTGTTAGTATTATAAGTATTAGTAGTAGGATTATTAGCAATTGTCCTAGTAGTTGAAGTAGTAGTAGTAGTAGTTATAGTAGTAATAGTAGAAGTAGTCGTGGTTGTTGTTATTGTTGTAGTAGTAGCAGTGACATTAGTAGTGGCTGTAGTAGTAAGAGTTGGAGTAGGGGTAGTAGTAGGCGTAGTAGTAGTTGGAGTTGGGGTAGTAGTAGTAGGAGTTGGAATAGGAGTAGTTGTGGCCGTAGTAGTTGGAGTAGTAGTTGTAGTAGTCTTAGGGGTATGAGAAGGAATAGTAGTAGTGACAGTAGTAAAAGAAGTAGTAGTAGTAGTAGTAGTATAAGTAGTAGTAGTAGTAGTAATAATAGTAGTGGTGGTAGTAGTAGTAGTAGTAGTAGTAGCAGTAGTAGTAGGAGTAGTAGTAGTAGCGGTAGCAGCAGTAGTTGTAGTAGCAGTAGTAGTAGTAGTGGTAAGTGTTAGTTGTAGTAGTTCCTGAAGTAGTCGGAGTTGTAGCAAAAGCAATTGTGCTAGTAGTAGAAGCAGTAGTAGTAATAGTAGTAGTAGTTGTTGTTGTTGTTGTCGTAGTAGTTGTAGTAGTAGTTGAAGTAGTAATAGTAGTCGTAGTTGGAGTAGGGGGAGTAGTAGGAGTGTTAGAAGTTGTACGAGTTGGAAGTAGTAGTAGTAGTAGCAGTAGTAGGAGCAGTAGTTGTAGTAGTAGTAGCAATAATAGCAGTAGTTGTAGTAGTAGAATTAATAGGAGTAGTAGTAGCAGCAGTAGCAGAAGTAGCAGCAGTAGCAACAACAGCAACCGTAGTACTAGCGGTAGTGGTAGTACTATAAATTGTAGTTGTAGCAGTAGTAGTAATAAAACTGGTACTAGTAGCCGTAGGAGTAGTATTTGTAGCATCAGCAGTAGCAGCAGTAGCAGTAGTAGTAGTATTACTACTGGTTTTTGTTTTAGTTGTTGTTGTTGTTGTAGCAGCAGCAGTAGTAGTTGTAGTATTAGTATTAGTAGTAATTGTAGTAGTAGTAGAAGTATTTGATATAGTAGTGGTAGGAGGAGGAGGAGGAGTTGGTGTAGGAGTCATAGTAGTTGTAGTAGTAGGAGGAGGAGGAGTAATAGTAGGAATAGTACGAGTAGTAGTGGGAATAGTAGTAGTAGGAGTAGTAGGATAGTAGTAGTAATAGTAGTAGTAGTAGCAGCATCAGCGGTAGCAACAGCAGCAGTAGTAGCAGCAGAAGCAGTAGTAGAAGTTGTTGTAGTAGTAGAATTAAGAGAAGTAGTTGTTGCAGTAGTCGATGGAGGAGTAGTAGCTGCAACAGAATTAATAGTAGTAGTAGGAGTAGTATTTGTTTTATTATCAGTAGGAGTAGTATTTGTTTTAGTAGTAGTAGTAGTAGTAGCAGTAGTAATAGAAGTTGTAGTAGTGGTTATCTTAGTAGCAGTAGTCATCGTAATATTAGTATTAGTTGTAGTAGAAGTAGTAGTAGCTGTATTAGTAGTTGTAGTAGTAGTAATAGTAATAGTAGGAGGTGGAGGAGTTGGAGTAGGAGTAGTAGTAGAGTTGTAGTAGGTGTTGGAGTATGAGTAGAAGTAGTTGTAGTTGTCGTAGTGGTAGCTGTAGGAGTTGCAGTAAGAGTAGTAGTAGCTGTAGTAGTAGAAGTAGCAGTAGTAGTAATAGTAGTAGTAGTAGTAGAAGTAGTAACAGTAGTAGTAGTAGCAGCAGCGACAGCAACAACATGTGTAATAGTAATAGTTGTATTAGTTATAGTAGTAGTAGAACTAGTAGTAGCCGCAGGAGCCGGTGTAATTGTGATAGTTGTATTAGTAGTAGTAGTGGTAGTAGTATAATACTAGTACTAGTACTAGCAGTATTGGTGGTAATAGTTGAAGTAGTGGGAATAGTGGCAGCAGCTGCAGCAGTGGTAGCATCAGCAGCAGTAGTGATCACTGCAGTAGTAGATGCAGTAGCTATAGCAATAGTAGTAGTAGTAGTAGTAGTCGTAGTATTAGTTGTAGTATTTGTAGTGGTCATAGTACTAGTAGTAGCCTATTAGCAGCAACAGTAGTAATAGTAGTATTATTAAAATCAGTATTAGTAGTAGTAGTAGTAGTATTAGTAGTAGTAGTAGGTGTAGTAGTAGTAATAGTGGTTGTAGTAATATTACTAGCAGTAGTAATAATAATATTTGTAGGAGTAGTAGTAACAGTAGTATTTGGAGCAGTAGTAGTTGTTGTTGTTATGTTAGTATTAGAAGTAGTAGTACTAGTAGTAGTATGGGTAGTAGTAGTAGCAATTGTACTAGTAGTAAAAGTAGTAGTAGTTGTTGTTGTTGTCATTGTCGTAGTGGTAGTAGTAGTAGTAGTAGCAGCAGCAGTAGTAGTAGTAGTTGTAGTAATAGTAGTAGTAGACGTAGTTGGAGTAGGGGTAGTAGTAGTAGTAGGAGTGGTAGAAGTAGAAGGAGTTGGAGTAGGAGGAGTAGTAGTAGTCATAGTAGCCATAGTTGTACTAGTAGTAGTTGTAGTAATAGTAGTAGTAGAAGTAGTTGGAGTAGGAGTGGTAGAAGTAGAAGGAGTTGGAGTAGGAGTAGTAGTAGTAGTCATAGTAGCCATAGTTGTAGTAGTAGTAGTAGAAATACTACGGCTATTACTACTACTACTACTACGACTACTAATACTACAGCTACTACTACTCCTGCTACTGTTGCTGCTGCTATTGCTACTACTACTACTGGTACTACTACTACTAATACTAACAGTACTACTACTTCTCCTACTACTACTACTCCTACTACTACTCCAACTCCTATACCTAAAGCCACTAATACTCCTATAACTATAATTATTGCTACTGCCTTTAATACTACTACTAATCCAAATACTACTACTACTATTGCTACGACTACTACTATCACTACTACTATGACTCCTACAAGTACTACTACTCCTCATACTCCAACTACTACTACTATTGCTACTGCAGCTATTAGTACTACTACTACTATAGCTGCTACTACTACTACCAAATTTGCTACTACGGCTATTACTACTACTACTACTACGACTACTAATACTACTCCTACTACAACTGCTAATACTACTGCTATTGCTACTACAACTACTATTACTACTACTACTCATACTACTGCTACTACTACTGCTACTACTACTGCTGCTACTACTACTGCTGCTGCTGCTGCTACTACTACTACTACTACTGCTGCTGCTGCTATTACTACTACTGCTGCTGCTGCTGCTACTACTACTACTGCTGCTGCTGCTACTACTCCTATACCTACTACAACTACTACTCCTATTACTACTACAACTACTATTACTACTACTACTCATACTACTGCTGCTACTACAACTACTCATTCTTCTACTGCTCTGCTACTACTACTAATGCCACTAGTACACTACTACTAGTAGGAGTTGTAGTCATAGAAGTTGTGGGAGTGTTAGGAGTAGTTGGTAGTAGTAGAAGTTGTAGGAGTATTATGAGTAGTTGTAGCAAGAGTATTAGTAGTAGCAGCAGCAGCAATAGTAGTAGAAGTGGTAGGAGTGTTAGTGTTAGTAGTAGTAGCAGTAGTACAAGTAGTAATTTTAGTATTAGTAGTAGTAGTAGCAGTAGGAGAAGTAATAGTAGCAATTGTACTAGTAGTAGAAGTAGTAGTTGTAGTAGTAGTATTAGTAGTAGTATTAGTAGTAGTAGTAGTAGTAGTTGTTGTTGTTGTTGCAGAAGTAGTGGTAGTAGTAGTAGCAGAAGTAGTAGTACAATATGGAGTAGGAGTAGTAGTGGCCGTAGTAGTAGTTGGAGTAGGGTAGTAGTTGTAGTAGTATTACTAGGAGAAGCAGTGGTAGTAGTATTAGTAGTACTAGGAGAAGTAGTGGTAGTAGTATTAGTAGTACTAGGAGAAGTAGTGGTAGTGGTAGTAGTAGTACTAGGAGAAGTAGTAGTAGCAACAGCAATAGTAATAGTATTAGTTGAAGTGGTAGGAATCGTTGCTATAGTAGTAATAGTAGTAGAAGTAGCAGTTGTAATAGTAAACTTAGTAGTAGTATTTGTAATAGTAGTAGCAGTAGTAGCCGTAGAAGTAGCAGTAGTAGTAGTAGTAGTAGCAGTAGTGGTAGTTGTTGTAGTAGTAGTAGGAGTAGTACTAATAGTAGTAGTAGAAGTAGTAGTAGCAGAAGTTGTAGTAGCCATAGTAGTTGTTGTAGTAGTAGAAATTGTAGTAGTATTAGTAGTAGTTACAGTAGGAGGAGTAGTAGTAGTAGTTGTAGCAACAGTAGTAGTAGTTGTAGTAGTCATACTAGAGTAGTAGTAGCAGTTGTAGCAGTAGTAGTAGTGGTAGTGTTAGTTGTAATCACAGAAGTTGCAGTCGTAGTATTAGTAGTTATAGTGGTAGTAATACTAGTAGTTGTAGTAGTAGCTATGATAATAGACGTAGCAAAAGTAGTATTTATAGCAAAAGTAGTAGCTATAGTAGTAGTAGTAGTAGTAGTAGCAGTGGACGTACTAGCTGTAGTAGTAGTAGTAGTAGTCATAGAGGTAGTAGCAAGAGTAGTAGCGATAGCACTAGTTGCAGTAGTTGTAGTAGTAGCTGTAGCAGTTGTAGTAGTAGGAGTAGTAGTTGTGGTAGTCATAGTAGTAGAAGCAGCAACAGTAGTAATTGTAGTTTTAGTAATTAGGGTAGTAGTAGTAGTACTAGTAGTAGCAGTAGTAGTAGTAGTAGGCAAACTAGTAGTAGCAACAATAGCAGTAGTAGTCAAAGTTGTTATAGTAGTAGTAGTAGCAGTAGCCATTGTAGTAGAAGTGGCAGTACTGGTAGCAGTAGTCCTAGTAGTAGTTGTAGGAGCAGCAATAGTGGTACCAGTAGTAGCAGCTATGGTACTAGTTGTAGGAGAAGAAGTAGTAGTAGCAGTTGTAGTAGTAGTTTTAATAGTAGTTATAGCAATAGAATTTGTTGAGGTGGTAGTAGCAATAGTAGTGGTAGTAGGGGTAGTTGTTGTAGTACAGTAGTAGTAGTAGTTGCAATAGTAGCAATAGCATTTGCTGTAGTGGTAGTAGTAGTATTAGCGGTAGTTGCTGTAGTAGTAGTAGTAGTAGCAGTAGTTGCAGTAGTAGCAGTAGAAGTTGTAGTAATAGTAGTTGTAATAGATGTAGAAGCTGTCACAGTTGTAGCAGTAGTGGTAGTAGTAGTAGTAGTTGTAGTGCGAATAGTAGTAGAAGTCATAGCAGTCGTGGTAGTGGCGTAGCAATAGTAGTAGTAGCCGATAGTAACGAAATTAGTACTAGTTGTAGTCTTAGTTGTAGTAGTAGCAGTAATAGTTGTAGTAGTTGTAAGAGTAGTAGTAGTAGTAGTAGTAGTAGTAGTAGTAGTAGTAGTAGTAGTAGTAGTAATAGTAGTAGTAGTAGTAGTAGTAGTAGTAGTAGTATTAGTAGCAAAAGTGGCTATTGTCGGAGTGGCAGTAGCAGTAGTATCAAAAGTAATACTAGTAAGAGAGATAGTTGTGGTAGCAGGGGTAATAGTAGTATTAGTTGTTGCTGCAGCAATTTTGGTTGTCGTAGCAGTAGTAGACCTAGTAGCGGCAATTTTTGTAGTGATAGCAATTATAGCGGCAATTGCAACTGTAGTAGTATTGTAGTAGTAGTAGTAGTAGTTTTTGTAGTAGTAGTAGCGGCAGTAGCAGTAGTAGTAGCAGCAACTACAACAATGGTAGTAGTATAGCAGTAGTAGTATTTGTAGTAGTAGCAACAGTAGTAATTGAGTAGCAGTAGAAGTAGCAGTAGCGGTAGTAGTAGTAGTACTAGTAGTACTAGTAATATTAAAAGAAGTAGTAGAAGAAATAGATGTAGTGGCAGCGGTAGTTACCATTGTTGTTGTAGTAGTAGTAGCAGTAGTAACAATGGTAGGGGAAGTTGTTGCTGTAGTAGTGTAGTCCTAGTTGAAGCAATAATAGTAGTAGTAGGAGAAGTTGTTGTTGCGGTATTAGTGTAGTCCTAGTTGAAGCAGCAATAGTAGTAGTAGTCTAAATGGTAGGAGTCGTAGTTATAGTGGTAATAGTAATAGTAAAAGTAGTAGTAGTAGCAGTAGAGTTAGTAGTAGTAGTAGAAGTAGTAGTAGTAGAAGTAGCTGTAGTAGCAGTAGTGCTAGTGGAAGTAGTAGTAATAGAAGTAGCACTTATAGTAGTAGTAGTATTTGTTGTAGCAGTAGCAGCAGCATTTGTAGTTGTAGCCTTAGTAGTATTGCTAGTAGTACAACTACTACATCTATTACAACTATTGCTACTACTACTGCTACTATTGCTACTGCTCCTAATACTACTGAGGTTGCTACTACTACTACTATTACAACTGCTACTGCTACTACTACCACTACTATTAGTGCTACTTCTACTACTGCTACTACAAAAACCACTACTGCAACTACTGCTACTTTTGCTATGACTACTACTACAACTACTATTGGTACAACTGCTACTACTACTACTACAACTACAACTGCTACTGCTACTACTACTTCTACCTTTACTAATACTACTACTACTAATACTACTACTACTTTTACTACTACTACGACTACTACTACTACTACTACTTCTACCTCTGCTACTATTGCTACAACTAATACTATTACTACTTTTACTATTACTACTAATACTACAACTATTACTACAGCTATAACTATGACTCCTACCACTTAGACTACTATTACTAGAATTGCTACTACTACTATTACAACAACCACTACTACTAGAACTAGTATTGCTGTTGTTGTTGCTACTACTACTACAACTGTTGTTGTTGTTGCTGCTACTACTACTACTGTCGCTGCAGCTACTATGGCTACTGCTATCACTACTAATACAACTACAGCTACTACTATTGCTACTACTACAGCTCCTCCAACTCCTACTGCTTCTACCACCCCAACCACTACTACTGCTACTGCTGCTGTTTCTGTTGCTGCTACTACTACAACTACTGCTACTGCTATTACTACTACTACTACGACTGCAACAACAACAATGAAAACAATAACAAGTATTTCTACTACTACTACTACAACTATGGCTACTATGACTACTACTACTACTCCTACTCCAACTCCTTCTACTTCTACCACTCCTACTGCTACTACTACCCCTACTCCAACTACTTCTACTACTACTATTACTACAACTACTACTACTACTGCTGCTGCTACTACTACTACTACTACCACTACGACAATGACAACAACAACAACTACTACTACTTTTACTACTAGTACAATTGCTACTACTACTACCCATACTACTACTAGTACTATTACTACTAATGCTAACATAACAACAACAACTACTACTGCTCCAAATACTACTGTTACTACTACTCCTAACAACTACAACTACTACTCCTAACAACTACTACTACTCCTACTACTCCTACTCCTACACCTACTGCTATTGCAACTACTCCTACTACTAAAATAAACACAACTATTCCTACTACTACCACTCCTACAACTACTACTATTACTCCTAACACTCCTACTACTTGTACTACTACTACTGCTGCTATTACAACTACAACTTCAGCTACAACAACAACAGCTTATGTTACTACAACTACTACTTCGACTAATACTATTACAACTTGTACTACTACTACTACGACGACGACTACTACTGACACTGCTGCTACTACTACAAATACCACTAATATTACTACCACTATTGCTACTACTACTCCTATTAGTACCACTGCAAGAACTATTACTACTATGACTACTACTACTACTACCAGCACTCCTACTACTACTTCATCTACCACTATTCGAACTCCTACTGCTACTATTTCTACTACTACTCCTCTTACTCCTACTACTCCCACCACTACTACTACTATGACAACCACTATCCCTACTCCTAGTCCAACTCCTTTGCTACTACAACTACTACTACTGCTGCTACCACTACTCCAAAAACTACAAACTCCTACTACTACTACAACTACAACTCCTACTACTACTACTACTACTATTTCTATAACTACTACAACAATAACAACAACAACAACTACTACTGCTACTACCACTACTACTACTACTGCTACTTCTACTACTACTACAACTACCACTAATAAAAATATTACTACTTCTGTTGCTACTGGCGCTGCCACAACTACTAATACTATACCACTACAATAACAACGACAACAACTACTACCACTACTACTTCAACTACTACTCCTACTGCTACTACTACTCCTACTACGACTATGACTACTATTACTACTACACCTACTACTATTGTTACTACTACCACTCCTACTACTACTACACTACTACTACTACTACTACCACAACTACAACTACCACTAATACTACTTTCTACTACTACTGCAATGACTTCTATTGTAGCCAGTATTGATGCTACTACTAATGCTACTGCTGCCACTACTCTGATAACTACAACTACTACTACTACTACTACAACTCCTTCTAATACTACTACAACTACAACTACAACAACTACTACTACTTCTATTACTATTCCTACAATTAATGCAATTGCTGCTACTATTATAACTGCTAGCACTACTACGACTACTACTACTCCTACGCCTACAACTACTGCTACTACTACGACTACTACTACTGCTATGCCTACAACTGCAAATACTGCTACTCCTTCTAGTTGCACCACAACTACTACAACTCCTATCATAATTCTGACTCCCAACTCTGACTCATACTATTACTCCAACTACTACTACTACTACTACTACTATTACCCCTACTCCAACTCCTACTACTACTCCTACTAATAGTAGTACTACTACTGCTACTCCTCCTCCTCCACTGCTAGTACTTCTATAATAGCTACTTCTAATGCTACAACTTTTATGACTTCTACTACTACTACTACTACTACTACTACTACTACTACTACTACTACTACTACTACTACTACTACTATTACTACTATTACTAGTACTTCCACTACAACGACAACAAGTACTACCACCACTACTACTACTCCTACTCCTCCTACTACTACTATTACTACTACAAATCCTACTACTAGTCCTACCCCAACTCCTACTCCTACTATTACTCCTACTACTACTACTATCACCACCACAATAACTACTACTACTACTATTACTATGCTACTACTCCTACTACTAATACTACTACTTCTGCTACTATTACTCCTAACACTCCTACTACTTCTACTACTACTACTGCTACTACTACTATAACTCCTACTACTGCTACAGCCTCTAGAACTATGACAACTCGTAACACTCCAACAACTTTAACTACTACTACTCCTACTACCACTACTACTAGTACACTCCTACTACGACTACTACTACTACCCCTACTACTACTATGACTACTACTACTACTACTACTACTATTTGAACTAATACTAGTACTCCAAACCATCCAACTACTACTACTAATATTTAAGCTACTGCTACTACTACTACAACAACAACTACTACTACTGTTGATGCTGCTGCTAATGCTATTACTACTACATTTACTACAACTAATCCTACTCCAACTCCGATTGCTACTACTACTCCTACTACTAGTAGTACCCCTACTGCAACTACGACTACTATTGCTACTAGTCCAACTACTACTACTACTACAACAACAACAATAACAAGTTGCAGAAGCAGTCATTACAGGAGCAGTAGTAGTAGTAGTTGTATTAATAGTAGCAATAGTTGGAGTAGTAGTTGTAGCAATAGTAGTAGTAGTTGTAGATGTTATTATATTGGTAGTAATAGTACTAGTAGTAGAAAGAATTCTAGTAGCAGCAGCAATCATAGTAGCAATTGTAGTAATAATAGTAGTCGTAGTAGTAGTAGTAGTAGTAGTAGCAGTAGTAGCAGTAGCAGCAGTAGTAGTAGTATTATGAGTAGTAGTAGCAGTGGGAGCAGCAATGGTAGTAATAGGACTCAGAGTTGTAGTTGTAGTGGTAGTAGTTGTATTAGTAGTAGGAGTGAGAGTAGTAGTAGTAGTTGTAGTAGTTTTAGTAGTAGCAGCAGTAATATTAGTAGTACTTGAAGTAACAATTGTCTTAGTAGTTGAAGTAGTTGTAGTAGCAGCAGTAGTAGTAGTAGCTATAGTAGTAGTAGGAGTGGTAGTAGTGGCAGTAGCGTGAGTAGCAGTAGTAGCAGTTATAGTAGTAGCGATAATAGTATTAGTAGTTGAAGTAGTTATAGCAGTAATAGTGGTAGTAATAGTTGTAGTAGTAGTAGGAGTGGTAGTAGTGGCAATAGCATTAGTAACAGCTATAGCAGTTGTAGTAGTAGCAACAATACTAGTAGTTGTCGAAGTAGTAGTAGTAGAAGTAGCAGTAATAGTAGTAGTAGCAGTTGTACTAGTTGAAGGATAAGTAGTGGTAGTAGTAGTAGTAGTTGTAGTAGCAATAGTAGCAGTAGTAATAGTAGTAGTAGTAGTAATAGTAGTTGTAGCAGCAGTAGGAGTAGAAGCAGCAGTAGTAGTAGGAGGAGGAGGAGGAGTAGTAGTAGTAGTAGCAGTTGCAGTAGTCATAGTAGTAGTAGTAGTAGTAGTAGTAGTAGTAGTAGTAGTAGTAGTAGTAGTAGTAGTAGTAGTAGTAGTAGTATTAGTAGTAGTAGTAGATGATGTGGTAGCAGTGGTAGTAGCATTAGTAGCAGCTGCAGCAGTTGTAGTAGTAGGAACAATAGTAGTAGTTGTAGTAGTAGTAGTAGAAGCGGTATTAGTAGTTATAGTAGCAGTTGTACTAGTTGAAGGATAAGTAGTGGTAGTAGCAGTGGCAGCAGTAGTAGTAGTATAAGGAAGAGTAGTACCGTTAGAAGCAATAGCAGCAACAGTAGTAGCAATAGTAATAGTAGTAGTAGTAGTAGTAGTAGTAGTAGTAGTAGAAGTAGTAGTATAAGTAGTAAGTAGTAGTAGTAGTAGCA
>RXID01022309.1:75347-126469 GCA_005019695.1 Trichopus zeylanicus subsp. travancoricus
AGTAGTAGTTGTAGTAGGAGGAGGAGTAGTAGTAGGAGGAGGCGGAGGAGTAGTAGTAGTAGTAGTAGTAGTAGTAGTAGTAGTAGTAGTAGTAGTAGTAGTAGTAGTAGTAGTAGTAGTAGTAGTAGTAGTAGTAGTATTAGTAGTAGTAGTAGATGATGTGGTAGCAGTGGTAGTAGCATTAGTAGCAGCTGCAGCAGTTGTAGTAGTAGGAACAATAGTAGTAGTTGTAGTAGTAGTAGTAGAAGCGGTATTAGTAGTTATAGTAGCAGTTGTACTAGTTGAAGGATAAGTAGTGGTAGTAGCAGTGGCAGCAGTAGTAGTAGTATAAGAAAGAGTAGTACCGTTAGAAGCAATAGCAGCAACAGTAGTAGCAATAGTAATAGTAGTAGTAGTAGTAGTAGTAGTAGTAGTAGTAGAAGTAGTAGTAGTAGTAGTAATAGTAGTAGTAGTAGCAGTAGTAGTAGCAGTTGTAGTAGTAGTAATAGTAGTAGTAGTAGTAATAGTAGTAGTAGTAATAGTAGAAGTGGCCATAATAGTAGTAGTATTTTGAGTAGTAGTAGCAGTAGCGACAGTTGTAGTAATAGTAGTGGCAATAGTAGCATTAGTAGTAGTAGGAGAAGTAGTAGTGGCAGTGGCCTTAGTAGCAGTAGCGAGAGTTGTAGTAATAGTAGTGGCAATAGTAGCATTAGTAGTAGTAGGAGAAGCAGTAGTGGCAGTGGCCTTAGTAGTAGTAGCGGATGTAGCAGCAGTAGTACTAGCAGTAGTGGCATTAGTAGTAGTAGCAAGTAGAAGTGGTAATAGTAGTAGCAGTTGTAGTAATAGTAGTAGTAGAAGCAGTTGTAGTAGTAGCAGAAGTAGCAGTAGCAGTAGTAGCAACAGTAGTAGAAGAAGTAGTAGTAGTGGTTGTAGTAGTTGCAGCTGCAGCAGCAGCAGTAGTAATAGTAGTAGTAGTAGGAGCCATAGCTATAGCGGTAGTAGTAGTAGAGGGAGTTATCGCCATAGTAGTATTAGTAGTTGCAGTAGTAGTAGTTGTTGTAGAATCATAGTAGTAGTTGGAGTAGTAGTAGTAGCAATGGCAGTAATAGTATTAGTAGCAGTAGTATTAGTCACTGTACTAACAATTGTAGTTGTAGTAGTAGCAGTAGTATTCGCTATAGTAGTAGTAGGATTAGTAGCAACAACAGTAGTTGTTGTAGTATTAGTAGAAGTAATGGTAGTAGTTGCTATTTTAGTAGTAGTAGCAGCGGTAAGAGTTGTTGCAGAAGTAGTAGTTGGATTAGCTGCAATAGCAGTACTAGTAGTAGTAGTAGTAGTGGGAGTGGCTGTAGCAATAGTAGTTGTAGTAGCGACAACCGTAGTAGTTGTTGTAGTAGTCAAAGTAGTCATAGGAGTAGTGGTAGGCGTAGTACTAGCAAGAGCAGCAGGAGCAGTAGTTGTAGTAGTGTAGTAGTAGTAGCGGAAGTAGCAGTAGCCGTAATAGTTGCAGCAATTGGAGTACTATTAGCATTGGTAGTTGCAGTTGTTGTAGTAGTAGTACTAGCAGTAGTAATTGTTGTAACAGTAGGGGTAGTAGTAGTAGTAATAGTAGTAGTAGTAGTAGTAGTAGTGGCAGAAGTAGTAGTAGTAGTAGTGGCAGAAGTAGTAGTAGTAGTAGTGGCAGAAGTAGTAGGACTTGCTATAGCAGTAGTAGTAGCAATAGGAGTAGCAGTAGTAGGAGTAGTAGTAGTACTAGTAGTAGTAGTAGTAGTGGCAGCAGCAACAGCAGTAGTAAGAGTGGTAGTCACAACTGTAGTAGTAGTAGTAGTAGCAGGACCAGTTATTATTGTAGTAGTAATAGTAGCGGTAGCATTTGCATTCACAGTACTTGTAGCAATAGTAGAAATAACAGTATTAGTTTCTATAGCTATAGTAGCATTAGCAATAGCTTTATGTGTCATAGTACCAATGGTAGCAATAGCAATTATAGTAGTAGTAATAGGAGTAGTAGTAGCAATAGTTGTAGGAGTAGTAGTAGTGGTAGTAGTAATGGTTGTAGTTGTTGTAGTAGTAGTAGTAGTACTAGTAGTAGTTGGAGAAGCAGTAGTAGTATCATGAGTTATAATAGTAGTAGGAGTAGTCATATCAGTAGTAGTAGTAGGTGTGAGAGCAGTATTAGTATTGGTAGTAGTAGTAGTAGCATAGTAGTTATAGTAGTAGTAGTATTAGCAAAAGTAGTGATAGCAGTACTAGCAACAGTAGTAGCAATAGTCATAGTAGTAGTAGTAGGGGTAGTAATAGCAGCATTAGTAGTAGTATCATGAGTAGTGGTAGCAGGAGGAATAGTAGTAGTAGTAGTAGTGGTAGCAGGAGTGAGAGTAGTAGTAGCAGTGCTAGTAGTAGTAGTACTAGTATTAGTAGTACTAGCTATATTAGTTGTTTTAGTAGTTTTTGTAGTAGTAGCGCTAATAGTAATAGCAATAGCAGTCGTAGTAGTAGTAGTTATAGTAGTAGTAGTTGTAGTAGTTGTAACAACAGTAGTAGTAGGAGGAGGAGTATTAGTAGTAGTAGTTCTAGAAGGAGTGAGAGTAGTAGTAGTAGTGGCAGTAGTAGTAGTTGTAGTAGTAGTTCTAACAAGAGCGAGAGTAGTAGTAGTTGTGGCAGTAGTAGTCGTAGAAGTGGTAGTAGTAGTCGTAGCTAATTGTTGTAGTAGTAGCAATAGTAGTGGTAATAGTAGTAGTGGTAGCTAATAGTGGTAGTAGTAGTAATAGTAGTAGTAGTAGCAGTTGTTGTAGTAGGAGTAGTAGTAGTAGTAGTAGAAGAAGAAGAAGTAGTTGCAGTATTAGTAGTAGTAGTTGTTATAGATGCAGTAATAATAGTAGTTGTAGTAGTTGAATTAGAAGTCAGAGTTGTAGTAGTAGTAGAAGTTGTAGTAGTAGCAATAGTAGGAGTAGTTGTAGTAGCAATAGTAGTAGGAGTAGCAGCAGCTATAGTAGTAGTTGTAGTAGCTAAAGTAGTTTTGATAGTAGTAGTAGTAGTCATGATAGGAGTAGTAGTAGTAGTAAAAGTAGGAGTCAGAGCAGTAGTAGTAATAGCAGTCGCAGCTGTAGTAGTTGTAGCACGGGTTATAGCTGAAGCTATAGTAGCTGTAGTAGTAGTTGTAGTAGTGGTAGTTGTAGTTGTTGTTATAATAGTAGTAGCAGCAGAAGTAGTGCTTACTAGTGGTAGCAGTTGTAGTAGTAGTAGTAGTAGTAGCAGTAGCAGCAGAAGTGATAGTTGTTGTAGGGGCAGTAGTTGTGCTTGTTTACATTATCAGTAGTAGTAGTAGTAGTAGTAGCAGAAGCAATAGTGGTAGTAGCAGTATTCGTAGTAGTGCTAGGAGTAGTACTAGTAGTTAGCAATAGTAGTAGTGATAGCAGTATCGGTGGTAGTAAGAGCAGTGGTAGTAGTAGTACTTGTAAGAGCAGTGGTAGTAGCCATATTAGAAATAGCAGAAGAAATGGTAGTTGTAGTAGTAGTAGCAGTAGCATTAGTTGTTGACCCATAGTTGTAGCAGTCATAGGAGCAGTAGTAGTAGTAGTTGTACAAACAGCAGTAGCAGCAATAATAGTAGTAGTATTAGTAGTAGTAGTACAAGTAGTAGTAGGAGCAGCAGCAACAGCAGTAGCAGTAGTAGTAGAAGAAGTGGTAGTTGTATTAGTACTAGAAGTTGTACTAGCATTAGTCATAAGAGAAGAAGTAATATGAGTTGTAGTAGTAGCAGTATAGAAAAAGTAGCAGCAACAGTAGTAGCAATAGTAGCAGTAGTAGCGGTACTAGGAGTAGTTTAAGTAGTAGTTGTGGTATTAGCAGTAGAAGTAGTAGTAGTAGTAGCAGTAGAAGTAACAGCTGTAGCAGTAGTAGCAGTAGTAGCAGTAGCAATAGCAGTAGTAGCAATAGTTGCAATAGTTGTACAAGTACTAGTAGTAGTTGTAGCAGTAGTAGTGATCGTAGTAGTAGCAGTAGCAGTTGCAGCAGTAGTTGTAGTAGTAGAAATAGAAATAATGTAGTTGCAATAGTTGTAGTAGTTGGGGAAGTAGTCGTAGTAGTAGTAGCAGCTGCTGCAAAAACAACAGTTGTGGTGGTAATAGTAGCAATAGTAGATATAGTATTAGTTGCGTAGTGTAGTAGCAGCAATAGTGCAAGTAGTAGTAGGAGAAGTATTAGGAGGAGAAGAAGTTGTAGTAGTACTAGTAGTGGCAACTGTAGCAATAGAAGTAGTAGTATTTGTGATTGTAGTAGTAGTGGTAGTACTAGCATTAGTAGTAGTAGTAGTTGTAGTAGTAGTTGTTGTCATAGCTGCGGTAGTGGTAGTAGTAGCAATAGCAGCTGATGTAGCAGTAGTAGGAGTTGTAGTAGTAGTAGTTGTTGTTGTAGCAATCATAGTAGTCACAGTTGCAGCCAGAGTAGTAGTACTAGTCGTAGTAGTAGTAGGAGTAGTGGTAATAGTAGTAGTAGTTACTGTTATTGTAGTAGTATTTATTGTTGTAGGAGTAGTTGTAGTTATAGTAGTAGTAGTAGTCGCATTCGTAGTAGTAGTAGGTGGAGGAGAAGAAGTAGCAGCAGCAGTAGTAGTAGTAGTTATAATAGAAGGATTAGCATTGGTTGTTGGAGTGGTAATTGCAGTAGTAGTACTTATAGTAGTAGCAGCCATAGTAATAGTAGTAGAAATCATAGTAGCAGTAGCAGTAGTAAAACTAGGAATCGGAGTAGTTGCAGCAATTGGAGTAGTAGGAGTAGCTGTCGTAGCAGGTGTTGTTGCTGTAGTAGTAGTGGTAGTACTAGCAATTATAGTAGTGGTAGTAGTAGAGGTAGTAGTAGTAGTTGTGGCAGCAATAATAGTCGTAGTTGTTATTGTAGTAGTAGTAGTAGTAGTAGCAGTACTCGTAGTAGCAATGACATTAGTAGAAGTAGTAGTAGTAGTAGCAATAGTTATCGTAATAGTAGCAGCAGTAGTAGTACTTACTCGTAATAGTAGTAGTAGTAGTAGTAGTTGTTGTTGTAGTTAGAGTACAAATAGTAGTTGTAGTAGCAGTTGTTGTAGTAGGGGGAGTAGTAGTAGCTGTTGTATTAGCAGTAGTAGTAGCAGCAACGAAAGCAATATCAGTAGCAACTATAGTAGCAGTAGTGCTAGGAGTAGTACCAGTAGTAGCAATAGTAGTAGTGATAGTAGTAGCTATTGTAGTTATAGGAGGAGTTGATGTAGTAGCAATAGTAAGAGTAGTAGCCATACAAGTAATAGTAGTAGCCATAGCAATAATAGTAGTAGCAGTAGTAGTAGTTGTTGTTGTAGTAGTAGTAGTACTAGTAGTACTTGCAGTTACAATAGTTGTAGTAGCATAACAGTAGCAGTAGTGGTAGCAGCAGCAGTAGTAGTAGTCATAGTAGTAGTTGTAGTAGTAGTAGTAGTAGAAGCAGTAGCAGTAGTTGCTGCAACCATAGTGGTAATAGTACTAGTAGTAGTAGTAGTGGTGGCGACAGTAGTAGTAGTAGTTGTAGCACCCGCATCAGTAGTAGTGGTAGTTGTATTAGTTGTAGTTGCAGTAGAAGTAGTAGTAGGAGTCGCAATAGGAGTTGTTGTAGTAGTAGTAGTATTTGTAGCAGTAGAAGCAGTAGTCGCAGAAATAGTAGTAGTAATAGTAGTAGTAGTAGAAGCAGTAGTGGTGGTAGTATTAGTAATAGCAATAGCAGTATAGTAGTAGTAGCTATTGCTGTAGCAGTAGTAATTATTGCAGTAGTACTAGTAGTACCAGAAGTAGTAGCAATAGTACCAAGAATTGTAATAATTGTAGTAGAAGCAATGGTGGAAGCAGCTTCAGTTGTAGTAGTTGTAGTTGTAGTAGTAGCAGTAGTAGTTATAGTAGTAATAGTAGTAGTTATTGTACCAGTAGTCGTAGTAGTTGGTTTAGGGGCATTAGTAGTAGTAGGACTTGTAGTAGAGGTAGGAGTTGGAGTAGGAGCTATAGTAGCCATAGTAGTAACAGTAGGAGGAGTCAAAGGTATAGTAGTAGTAGTAGTAGTAGTAGTAATACTTGTTGTTGTTGTTGTTGTTGTCATTGTTCTTATTGTTGTAGTAGTAGTAGCAATAGCAACAGCAACAGCAGGAGGAGTAGTAGTTGTTATAGTATTAGTAGTCATAGTAGTAGTAGTAATTGCGATAGTAGCAGTTGTGGTAGTAGTAGCGGCAGTTGTAGTAATAGTAGTACTAATAGCTGCAGTAGCAATAGTAGTAGTAGTAGGAGTGTGAGGAGTAGTATTACCTGTAGGAGTCATAGTAGTAGTAATAGTAGTAGTCGTAGCAATAGTAGTAGTAGTATTAATAGCAGTAGCAATAAGTATAGTTATAGGAGTATTATTGGCTTTAGGTGTAGGAGTTGGAGTAGGAGTAGTAGTAGTTGTAGGAGAAGTAGTAGTACTGTTAGTATTAGTAGTAGTAGTACCAGTAGTAGGAGGCGTCGTGGTAGTAGCAATTATACTATTAGTAGAAGTAGTAGTAGTACTTGTAGCAGCAGCAGCAGCAGTAGTAGTAGTAGTCGTAGATGTCATGGTAGTTGTCATAGTAGTAGTAGTTGTTATTGTTGTAGGACTAGTAATAGGAATAGTTATTGTTGTTGTAGTAGTAATTATAGTAGTAATAGTAGTAGTAGTAGTATTAGTAGTAGTAGTAGTAGAAGTAATAGTAGTAGTAGTAGTAGAAGCTGTAGTTGTATCGGGAGTTGGAGTAGGGGCACTAGTAGTATTAGCAGTTGTAGTAGCAATTGGAGTTGGAGTAGGAGTCATAGTTGCCATCGTGGTAGTAGTAGGAGGAGTAAGTGTAATAGTAGTAGAAGGAGTAGGAGTAGGAAGGGTAGTAGTCGTAGTTGTAGTAGTAGAAGAAGTAGTAGTAGTAGCAGCAGCTGCTGCAGTAGAAGTACTAGTAGTAGTAGTAGTATTCATAGTAGTAGTAGTAGTAGCCGTAGTCGATGGAGTAGAAGTTGAGCATACTACTAGTAATGTAGTAGTAGTCCTAGTAGTGGTAGTAGTAGTAGTAGTAGTAACAGGAGTAGTAGTAGGAATAGTAGTAGGAGTGTTTGGAGTAGTAGTATTGGTATTAGTAATAGTAGTAGTGGTAGTAGTAGTAGGAGTAGTAGTAGTAGTCGGAGAAGTCGCAATAGTGTAGTAGTAGTAGTTGTAGTAGAAGTAGTTGTAGTAGTAGTAGGAGGAGGAGGAGTAGTAGTAGTAGTATTAACAGTTGAAGTAGTAGTAGTTGTTGTGGTGGTGGTAGTAGTAGTAGTATTGGTAGTAGTATTAGGAGTTGGAGTCAGAGTGGTAGTTCAGGTAGTAGTTGTAGTAGTAGTAGTAGTCAGAGTAGTAGTAGTAGCAGTAGGTGTAGGAGTAGTAGTAGTTGTAGTAGGAGTAGGAGTAGTGGCAATTGTACTAGATGTAGTAGTACCAATAGTAGTAGGAGTAGCAGTAGTAGCAATTGTATTAGTAGTAGAAGTACTAGAAGTAGAAGTAACAGTAGTTGTTGTTGTAGTAGTAGTAGTAGTAGTTGGAGCAGGGGTAGTAGTAGTAGTGGGAGTGGTAGAAGCAGTAAGAGTTAGATTAGGAGTTGTAGTAGCAGCAGCAGCAGTAACAGTAGTAGTTGTAGTAGCAGTAGTAGTAGTAGTAGTAGTAGTATTCATCGTAGTAGTAGAAGAAGCGATGGCAGTAGTGGTAGTAGTAGTAACTGCAACAGCAGCAACAGTGCTAGTAGTACTAGTAGCATTAATTGTAGCAGCAACAGTAGTAGTAATCGAGTAGTGTAGAGTAGTAGTTGTGTTGTCGTTTGTTAGTAGTAGCGCTAGTATAATTGTAGCTAGTCATAGTAGTAAATTGTCGCAGCCGCATTACAGTAGTGTTGTTATCGTTCGGCAATAGTAGTAGTAGTAGTAACCATAGAAGTAGTAGTAGTAGTATTAATAGCAGTAGCACCAGAAGTAGCAATAGTAGTACTAGTAGTAGAAGTAATATTACAAGTAGATGTAGTAGTAGTAGTAGTAGTAGTAGTAGTAGTAGTAGTAGTAGTTGCAGTAGTTGCAGTTGTAGTAGTAGAAGCAATAGCAGCCATAGTAGCATTAGGAAGTGTAGCACTAGTTATAGTAGTAGGAGAAGCGGTAGAAGCAGCAATAGTAGTAGTTGCATCAATAATTGAAGTAGTAGTAGTAGTAGTAGTAGTAGCGAGTTGTAGATGTTGTCCAATAGCAGACATTGCCGCAGTAGCAGTAGTTGTAACAGTAGTAGTTATGGCAGTACCAGTAGAAGTAGTGGCAGCAGCAGTAGTAGTAGTAGTAGTTGTAGTTGTAGTAGTGCTAGTAGTTGCAGTAGTACTAGTAGCAGTTGTAGCAGCAGAAATAGTAGTAGTAGTAGTAGCAGTAACAACAGTAGTAGTAATCGTAGTGGTAGCAATAGTACTAGTAGTTCCAGTAGTAGTAGTACTAGTAGTTGAAATAGTCGGTGTAGGAGTTGTAGTAGTAGTAGGAGTAGTTGTATTGCTGGTAGTAGTTGGAGGAGTTTTAGTAGTGGTGTTAGTATTATTAGTATTAGTGCCAGTTGTAGGAGTAGTAGTAGTAGTAGTGGTAGTAGTAATAGTTGCAGTAGTAGTTGTAGTAGTCATTGTAGTATTAGTTGTAGTAGTGGTAGCGGTAGCAATAGTAGTAGTAGTGGTAGTAGTAGCAGTAGCAATAGTAGTGGTAGTAGTTGTTGTAGTAGTAGTAGTAGGAGTAATATGAGTAATAGGACTAGTAGTAGAAGTAGTAGGAGTTGCAGAAGTTGCATCTATAGTTGTAGTGGTAGTAGTAGTAGTATTCGTTGTAGTAGTAGTATTCGTAGTAGTAGTTGTAGTAGCTGTAGTTAACTGACTGGTAGCAGTTGCAATTGTACTAGAAGTAGAATTAGAAGTAGTAGTAGTTGTAGTAGTAGCAAGAGTAGTAGTAGTTGGAGCAGTAGTAGCAGTAATAGTAGTAGTTGTAGGAGTAGTGGGAGTGCTCGAAGTAGTAGTTATAGCAGTTGTGTCGTAATAGCAGCAGTAGTAGTAGTAGCAGTACAAGTAGTAGTAATAGTAGTAGTAGAAGTAGTAGTAGTATTAGTTGTAGCGCAAGTAGTAGCAGAAGTAGTAGTAGTAGTAGTAGTAGCAACAAGAACAACATCGACAACAGTAGCAGCAGTAGTGGAAGTAGTAGTATTAGTATTAGCAGTCGCAGTAGTAGTAGAAGTAGTATTAGGAGTGTTTGGAGTAGTAGTATTAGTACGGGTAATAGTGGTAGTAGCAGTAGTGGTAAGAGTAGTAGTAGTTGTAGAACTAGTCATAATTGCAGTAGTAGTAGTAGTATTAGTAATATTCATAGTAGCAGTAGAAGCAGTAGTAGTAGTAGTAGTTGGTGGGTAGTAGTAATAGTAGCTGTTGTAGGACTAGTAGTAGTGCTAGTAGTAATTGTTGTAGTTGTGTAGTAGTTGCAGTAGTAGTTGTAGTAGAAGTAGTAGTAGTATTAGTAGTAGTACAAGTAGTAGCAGGAGTAGTAGTGGATGGAGAAGTGGTAGTAGTAGCAACAACAACAACATCAGCAGCAACAACAGTAGTAGTAGTAGTAGTAGTATTACTATTAGTAGTCGTAATAGTAGTAGCTGTAGTATGAGGAGTATTTTGGAGTAGTGGTATTTGTATAAGTAGGAGTAGTAGTAGTAGTAGTAGTGCTATGAGTAGTAGTTGTAGTAGGAGTAGTCGTAATTGTAGTATGAGTAGTAGTAGTAGTAGTCATAATAGCAGGAGCAGTAGTAGCAGTAGTCATAGTAGCGGCAATAATAGTGGTAGTTGTAGTCGATGTGGGAGTGTAATAGTAGTAGTAGTTGTAGGAGTTACAGTCCTAGAAGTTGTAGGAGTGTTAGTAGTAGTTGGTAGTTCAAGAAGTTGTAGGAGTGTTAGGAGTAGTAGTACTAGCAGCAGTAGTGGTAGTTGTAGAAGTGGTAGGAGTGTTAGTGTTAGTCATAGTTGTAGTAGTGTCAGTATTATAAGTACTAGTAGTAGGATTAGTAGTAGTAGCAATTGTACTAGTAGTAGAAGTAGCAGTAGTTATAGTAGTAGTAGTAGAAGTAGTCGTGGTTGTTGTTATTGTTGTAGTAGTAGCAGTGACATTAGTAGTAGCAGTAGTAGTAGGAGTTGGAGTAGGAGTAGTAGTAGGCGTAGTAGTAGTTGGAGTAGGGCTAGTAGTAGTAGGAGTAAGAGGAGCAGTAGGAGTTGGACTATGAGTAGTTGTGGCCGTAGTAGTTGTAGTAGTAGCAGCAGCAGTAACAACAACAGCAACCGTAGTACTAGGGGTAGTGGTAGTACTATAAATTGTAGTTGTAGTAGTAGTAGTAATAGGACTAGTACTAGTAGCCGTAGGAGTAGTATTTGTAGTAGAGTAGTAGTAGTAGTAGTATTAGTACTAGTTTTTGTCGTAGTAGTAGTATTAGTACTAGTTTTTGTCGTAGTAGCAGCAGCAGTAGTTGTTGTAATATTAGTATTAGTAGTAACAGTAGTAGTAGTAGAAGTATTAATAGAAGACTAGTAGTAGTAGTAGTAGCCAGGGCAAACAGAGTTGTTGTTGTTGTTGTTGTTAGTAGTAAGTCGTTCGGGAGTTGGTAGGATCATAGTAGTCGTTAGTAGTGGTTTATGAGGAGTAATAGTAGGAATAGTAGTAGTAGTGGGAATAGTAGTAGTAGGAGTAGTAGGATAGTAGTAGTAATTGTAGTAGTAATTGTAGTAGTAGTAGTAGCAGCAGCAGCAGCAGTAGCAACAATAGCAGTAGTAGCAGCAGAAGCAGTAATAGAAGTAGTGGTAGTAGTAGAATTCAGAGCGGTAGCTGTTGCTGTAGTGTTTGGAGCAGTAGTAGGCACAACAACATTAATAGTAATAGTAGCAGTAGTATTTGTTTTAGTACCACTAGGAGTAGTATTTGTTTTAGTAGTGGTAGTAGAAGTAGCAGTAATAGAAGTAGTAGTAGTGGTATCGTAATAGCAGCCGTAGTAGTAGTTTAGTTGTCGTATTATTCGTTTAGTAGTCGTAGAAGTGTATAGTTGTATTAGTTGTTGTTGTTGTTGGTTGTAGTAGTAGTAAGTAGCTAGTAGTAGAGTTGGAGTAGGAGTAGTTAGTAGGTTAGTAAGAGTGGGTATGATTAGTAGTTGGTGTAGTAGTCGTTAGTGGTAGCTGGTAGGAAGTTGGAGTCGGATTAGTAGCAGTTAGCAGTAGTAGAAGTAGCAGGACTAGTAATAGTAGTAGTAGTAGAAGTAGTAACAGTAGTAGTAGTAGCAGCAGTGGCAGCAACAACATGTGTAATAGGAATAGTTGTATTAGTTGTAGTAGTAGAACAACTAGTAGTAGCCGCAGGAGCCAATGTAATAGTAATAGTAGTATTCGTACTAGTACTGGTAGTGGTGTAGTATAAGTAGTACTAGTAGTACTAGTAGTAGCAGTAGTATTGGTGGTAGTAGTTGTAGTAGTAGGAATAGTGGCAGTAGCAGCAGTAGTAGTGATCACTGTAGTAGTAGGTGCAGTAGCTATGGCAGTAGTAGTAGTAGTAATTGTTGTTGTTGTAGTATTTGTAGTAGTCGTAGTAATAGTAGTAGCCCATTAGCAGCAGCAGTAGTATTCGTAGTATTAGTAAAATCAGTATTAGTAGTAATAGAAGTAGCAGTATTAGTAGTAGTAGTCGGTGTAGTAGTAGTAATAGTAGTAGTAGTAACAACAGCAGCAGCAGTCGTAGTACTAGTAGTAGTAGTAGTAGTCTTAGTACTAGTAATAGTAGTAGTAGGAGTAATAGTAATAGCCGTGGAAGTACTAGTAGTAGGAGTAGTAGTGGTACTTGTAGGAGTGTTAGTAGTAGTATTAGTATTTGGAGTAGTAGTAGTAGAAGGAATTGTAACAGCGAAAGTAGTATTAGTAGCAGTTGGCACTATTGCGGCAGTAATAGTAGTAGTCATAGTAGTAGCAGTAGTACTATTTGTTGTTGGAGTAGTAGTACTATGAGTCGTAGGAGTAGTAGTCGTAGTAATAGTACTAGCACTAGTAGTTGGAGTTGTAGTAGCAGTGATAGTAGTAGTAGGAGAAATAGTAGTAGTAGCTTTAGCCATAATAGTAGTACCAGTAGTTGAAGTTGAAGCTCTAGTAGAAGTTGTAAGAGGAAAAGTTGTAGTAGTAGCGGAAGTAGCTGTAGCAGCAGTAGCAGTAGTAGTAGTAGGAGTAGTAGAAGTTGTTCTAGTAACAATAGTAGTAGCAGTAGTAGTAGTGGTAGGAGAAGTAGTAGCAATAGTCATAGTAGTAGTAGCGACAGCAGAATTACTACTAGTAATCCAACTTTTACTTGTGCTACTACTACTACTACTACTCCTACTCCTACTACTACTATTGCCACTTCTCCTACTCCTACTACTACCACTAATACCACATCTACTACTACTGCTACAATTATTACTACTTTTACACCAATTTCTACTCTTGCTACTACTATTGCTATTCGTACTCTTGTTGTTGTTGCTACTGCTACTACAACTTCTACTATTGCTACTGCTACTCTTGTTGCTGCTACTTCTGCTGCTACTCCTGCTACTAATAATAATAATACTACAACTACTAGTCTAGTACTACTTGTCTTACTGCTACCACGACTACTACAACTGCTACTACTACTATTTCTCATACTACTGGTGCTGCTGCTGCCGCCACTACTACAACTACTACAACGACAACAACTATTACTACGAATACTACTACTATGCTACTGGTTCTACTACTACTACTAATACTAATATAAGTACAACTACTTATATGACTATTGCTGCTGCTAATATTACCACTATTCCTTCTCCTACTCCAACTGCTGCTACAACTACTACTCTTACAACAAGTACTCAGACTACTACTACTGCTAATACAACTACTACTACAACTACTAATACTAATATTACTACTACTACAACTACCACTACAACTCGTACTACTACTGTTACTACCATTACAACAACAACAACTACTACCCCTTCAAATACTACTATTACCACCACCACCACTAGTACTGCTACTACAACTAGAACTATTACTCCTATTGCTTCCGCTACTACAACTACTTCAACTACTACTAGTACTACAACTACTACACCAACTAGTATTGTTACTACTGCTTTTGCTACTACTGCTGCTATAACTCTGTCCATTACTGCTACTGCTACAACTGTTACTACTCTTATGACAACAACCACCGCCACTACTACTACTACAACTACTACATCTACAGTTGCAACTACTACTACATCTACTACTAATACAACTAGGGGTGAGCAAAAAAACCGAAAAACCGGTTAACCGAACCGTACCGGTTGAGAACCAAACCGGAAAACCAGTTCACAGGCAAACCGGTACGGTTCCGGTTCTGAAATTTCATAAAACCGGAAAACCGGTTCCGGTTCCGGTTTCACGTTTTCTGAAAAACCGGTTAACCGGAACCGTACCGGTTTTCTCAGTATATATAAAACCCTAACCCTAACCCTAACCCTAATTGCACCGCCTCAGCCTCGCCTCGCCCTCGCCTCACCCCCGAGCTCGCAGCAACGCGCCGACGCCGTCTCGGCCTCGCCCTCGCCTCGCCCCCGAGCTCGCAGCAACGCGCCGACGCCGCCTCGGCCTCGCCCTCGTCCTCGCCTCGCCCCCGAGCTCGCAGCAACGCGCCGACGCCACCTCGGCCTCGCCCTCGCCTCGCCCCCGAGCTCGCAGCAACGTGCCGACACCTCCTCGGCCTCGGCCCCGGCCTCGCCCCCGAGCTCGCAGCGACGCCACCTCGCCTTAGCGCTCGCCCCCGAGATCGCCGCGACGCCGCCTAGCCCTCACCGGTCGTCGTGACGCCGGAGCTCCGGTATACCGGTTTTAGAACCGTCTCGCCCTCGCCGACACCGGCGGTCACTGGTGGTTAATTTGCAGGAAATTTATAATATAAAATCGGTTAACCAATTTTAGAACCGGTTTAAACCGGTTTAGAACCGGAACCGGAAAATCGGTTCTTCATCCAAACCGGTACGGTTCCGGTTCTCAATTTTTTGAGAACCGGAATCCGGTTCCGGTTCTCAAATGAGCAAAACCGGTTCGGTTAACCGGTTTTGGTCACCCCTAAATACAACAGCAGCTACTACTACTCCTACTGTTGTTATTGCGGCTACTACTACTACTACTACTACTAATACTACTATTATAACTATTTCTGCACCTACTCCTACTTCTCCTACTTCTAGTACTTCTACTCTTACCACTACTACTACTACTACAATAACTTCTCCTACTCCAACTCCCATTACTACTACTAGCCCTACTACCACTACTACCCCTACTCCAACAACTACTACCCCAATTACGACTACTACTACTACTACTACTTCTACTATTATTGCTATTTATGCTACTAGTACTACTGCTACTTTCGCTACTACTATTGCTACTACTACTCCAACTACTACTATTAGTACAACAACAACAACTACTACTAATAGTAATTCTAAAACTCCAACTACAACTGCGACTGCTACTACTATTGCTACTACTACTATTCTAACTACTTCAACTACTCCTACTACTACTACTACTCCCTACTACTACCACTACTTCTGCTACTCCTATTACTACTACTGCTGCTGCTGCTACTGTTGCCACTATTACTACTACTACTATGACTACTACTACTACTACTACTACTACTACTGCTGCTATTGCTACTACAACTATTCTTACTACTACTACAACTCCTAACTCTGCTACTACTGCTGCTGCTGCTACTCCCATTACTACTACTACTGATGTGGCTACTACTGCTACTATTACTATTATTACTACTACTACTCATACTACTGCTGCTACTACTACTCATTCTACTAATACTCTATTGCTACTGCTACTAATGCCACTAGTAGCCTACTACTAGTAGGAGTTGTAGTCATAGAAGTTGTGGGAGTGTTAGGAGTAGTTGGTAGTAGTAGAAGTTGTAGCAGTATTAGGAGTAGTTATAGTAGGAGTATTTGTAGTTGTAGCAGCAGTAGTAGTAGCAGAAGTGGTAGGAGTGTTAGTATTAGTAGTAGTAGCAGTAGTACAAGTAGTAGTTTTAGTATTAGTAGTAGCAGCAGCAGTAGGAGAAGTAATAGTAGCAATTGTACTAGTAGTAGATGTAGTAGTAGTAGTAGTAGTAGTAGTAGTAGTAGTAGTAGTAGTAGTATTAGTAGTAGTAGTACCAGTTGTTGTTGTTGTAGAAGTAGTGCAAGAAGTAGTAGCATAAGTAGTAGTAGGAGATGGAGTAGGAGTAGTACTAGTCATAGTAGTAGTTGGAGTAGGGTAGTTGTTGTAGTAGTATTACTAGGCGAAGTAGTGGCGGTGGTAGTAGTAGTACTAGGAGAAGTACTAGGAGAAGTAGTGGTTGTAGTAGTAGTAGCAACAGCAGCAGTAGTAATAGTAGTAGTCTAAGTGGTAGAAGTCAATGCTGTAGTAGTAACAGTAGTAGAAGTAGTAGTTGTAATAGTGAAAGTAGTTGTAGTATTAGTAGTAGTAGTAGCAGAGGTAGTAGTAGTAGTAGCAGTAGCAGTTGTTGCAATAGTAGTAGTAGTAGTAGTCATAGAAGTAGCAGTAGTTGAAGTGCAGTAGTATTGGTAGTAGTTTCAGTAGTAGTTGTTGTTGTTGTTGTAGTAGTAGTAGTAGCAGTAGCAGTAGCAGAAGTTGTAGTAGCTATAGTAGTTGTTGTAGTAGTAGTAGAAATTGTAGTAGTATTGGTAGTAGTTGCAGTAGGAGTTATAGTAGTAGTAGTTGCAGCAACAGTAGTAGTAGTATTTTTCGTACTAGTGGTAGTAATAGCAGTTGTAGCAGCAGTAGTAGTGATAGTGTTAGCTGTAGTCACAGAAGTTGCAGTTGTAGTGGTAGCAATAGTAGTAGTTGTAGTAGTAGCTGTGGTAGTGGACGTAGCAGAAGTAGTATCTATACCAGAAGTAGTAGCTATAGTAGTAGTAGTAGTAGTAGTAGCGGACGTACCAGCTGTAGTAGTAGTAGTAGTCATAGAGGTAGTACCAAGAGTAGTAGCAATAGCTGTAGTTGCAATAGTAGCAGTATTAGCTGCAGCAGTTATAGTAGTAGCAGTAGTAGTTGTGGTAGTCATAGTAGGAGAAGCAGCAGCAGTAGTAATTGTAGTTTTAGTAGTTAGGGTAGTAGTAGTAGTACTAGTAGTAGCAGTAGTAGTTAGGGTAGTAGTAGTAGTACTAGTAGCAGTCACAGTTGTCGCAGTAATCGTAGTAGTTGTTGTTGTTGTAGTGCGAATATTAGTAGAAGTCGTAGTAGTCATGATAGTGGTCGTAGCAGTAGTAGTAGTAGCCCGTAGTAACGGAAGTAGTACTAGTAGTAGTCTTAGTTGCAGTAGTAGCAGTAATAGTTGTAGTAGTTGTAAGGATAGTAGTAGAAGTAGTAGTAATAGTAGTATTCATAGTAGTAGTACTAGTACTAGTAGTAGTATTAATAGCAATAGTGGCTATTGTCAGAGTGGCAGTAGTATTAGTATCAAAAGTAATACTAGTAAGCGAGGTAGTTGTAGTAGCGGTAATAATAGTAGTATTAGTTGTTGCTACAACAATTTTAGTTGTCGTAGCAGTAGTAGAACTAGTAGCGGCAATTTTTGTAGTGGTACAGTTGTAGCGGCAATTGCAACTATAGTAGTATGTAGTAATTGTTGTTGTTATTGTAGTAGTTGTAGCGGTAGTAGCAGTAGTAGTAGCAACAACTATAATAATGGTAGTAGTGTAGTAGTGGTAGTATTTGTAGTAGAAGTAGCAGTAGTAGTTGAGTAGTAGTAGTAGTAGCCATAGCAATAGTAGTAGTAGTACTAGTAGTAGTAGTAGTACTAAAAGTAGTAGTAGAAGCTGTAGGAGAAGTAGTGGTAGCGGTAGTTGTCGTTGTTGTTGCAGTAGTTGTAGTAGTAATAACAATGGTAGAAGCAGAAGTTGTTGTTGCTGTAGTAGTGTAGTCGTAGTTGAAGTAGTGCTAGTAGTAGTAGTCTAAGTGGTGGGCGTCGTAGTTGTAGTGGTAATAGTAATAGTAAAAATAGTAGTAGTATGAGTAGTAGTACTAGCAGCAGAGTTAGTAGTAGCAATAGTAGCAGTTGTACCTGTAGTAGTAGCAGTAGTAGTAGTAGAAGTAGCAGTAGTAGAAGCAGCTATAGTAGCAGTAGTGGAAGTGGCAGTAGTAGTAGAAGTAGTACTTATGGTAGTAGTAGTATTTGTTGTAGCAGTTGTAGTCACAGCCTTAGTAGTATTAGTAGTAGTACAACTATTGCTATTACTACTTCTACTATTGCTACTGCTACTAATACTACTGAGGTTGCTACTACTACTGCTATTACTACTGCTACTACTACTAGTACGACTACTATTAGGGCTACTTCTTCTACTGCTACTACAACAACCGCTACTGCTACTACTGCTACTTTTTCTATGACTACTACTGCAACTACTACTGCTACAACTGCTGCTACTACTACTATTGCTACAACTGCTACTACTACTACTCCTATCTCTACTACTACTACTATTACGACTACTCTACTACTATTTCTACCTCTCCTACTACTGCTACTACTAATACTATTACAACTTTTACTATTACTGCTACTACTACTATTACTACAGCTATAACTACGACTCCTACCACTTGACTAGTATTACTACTACTACTACTACTATTATTACTACTACTACTATACTATTACTTCTACGACTGCTTCTCCTATATCTACTACTACTACTATTACTACTTCTGCTATTGCTACTACTACACTACTACTGCTGCTGCTACTACTGCTACTGCTACTACAATACTACTACTACTACTACTACTACTACATACTACTATTACACTTCTGCTATTGCGACTACTACCTACTACTGCTGCAAACTGCTACGCTACTAACAATACTACTACTACTACTACTACTACTACTACTACTACTGTTACTGCTACTACTGCTACTACTACTGCTGCTACTACTTCGGCTACTACTTCTACTGCTACTACTATTACTAGTACAAACACTACCACTACTACTTCTAGAACAGCAAGAATTATTGCTACTACTACTCCTACTACAACTACAAGTACTACTACAACAATAAATACTACTAATACTACTACATCTAGAACTACTGCTACAGCTGCTGCGACTACTACTGCTGCAACCAGAACTGCTACTACTACTCCCATTACTAGTTCTTCTCCAACTACTACTACCCGTATTACTACTACAACTACACCTACTACGACAGCTGCAACTACTATTGTTGATACTAATACTACTACAACTGCTAATTCTAATGCTACGAGTAATATAACTACTACCACAACAACAACAACAACTACTACTATTACTATTAATACTACAACTGTTAAAACAACAACTACTACTTTTGCAACTAGTACAACTGCTACTATCCTTACTTCTACTATTGCTGTTACTACTACTAATACTACTTCTACTCCAACGTCAACTACTACTGCTACTCCTACTCCTACTTTAACTGCAACTACACCTACTAGTATTACCACTACTACAACAACAACAACAACTACTACTACAACAACTACTACTCTTCCTACTACTGCAACTACTGCTACCACTACACCAACTATTACTACTCCTACTACAACTCCTAATGCTACTACTACTACAACTGCTTCTACGACAACTACACCTTGTCCTACTACTACTACTACCATTGTTACTACTGCTCCTACTTGTTCTATTGCGACTATTACTCCCACTACTACTACTCCTACAACTACACCTACTGCTACTCCTATAACAACTCCTACTCCTACTACGACTACTACTCCTACTACTAATACTACTACTCATACTCCTACTACTACTCCTACTACTCCTCCTACTACTACTATTACTACTGCCACTACAACCTATACCATTACTACTACTCCTACTCCTACTCCTACTCTAACTTCTACTACTACTACAACAACTACTACAACTACTATTACTTCTACTGCTACTACTACTACTGTTGCTATAGGAACTCCTATTACTCCTACTTCTACAATTGCGACTACTGCTATTCAATATCAACTACTTCTAGTACTACTACTACTACTGCTGCTACAATTGCTGCTACTACTATTATTGCAGCTACTGCTACAATCACTATTATTATTACTACTACTACAACTAAAACTACTACTACTACCACCATTTCTACTACTACTACTACTATACTACTTTTACTACTACTACTACTACTACTATTACCACTACTCCAACTCCTACTTTTACAACAACAACAACAACTACTACTACTACTACAACTACTACTCTTACTATTACTACTGCAACTGCTACTAATCTTGCTACAACTACTGCTACCACTATGCCAACTATTACTATCCTACTACAACTCCTACTCCTACTCCCACAACTACAACTAGATCTCCTCCTCCTCCTCCTACTACTACTTGTACTACTATTTCAACTACTGCTACGACAACTACACCTCGTCCTACTCCTATTACTACTACTACTACACCGACTCCTACCACTGTTACTACTACTCCTACACCTACTACCACCACTACTACTACTACTCCTACTCCTTCTACTGCTACTACTTCTACTTCTCCTACTACTACTGTTACTACTCCTACTACTACTCCTACTCCTACTATGACTACTACTACTCCTCCTATTACTCCTACTACTACTACTACTCCTACTGCTACTCCTACTACTACTCCTACTCCTACTCATACTACTACTACTACTACAACCTATACTATTACTACTACTACTACTCCTACTTCTACTTTCAATTAATACTACAACAACTACTACAACTATTACTACTACTACTACTACTACTACTACTACTATTACTGGTATAAGAACTCCTACTGCTCCTACTACTTCTACGACTTCTACTACTACTATTCAATATCAACTACTTCTAGCACTATAACAACAACTACTACTGCTATAATTGCTACTACTACTATTATTGCTGCTACTGCTACTATCACTGCGATTACTACAACTACTACTGCTAAAATTGATACTATTACCATTACTACTACTACTACTACTACTATTATTATTATTATTATTATTACTACTCCAACTACTACTATTACCACTACTCCAACTCCTACTTTTACAACAACAACAACAACTACTACTACTACAACTACCACTCTTACTACTACTGCTGCAGCCAACTACTACTATCCTACTACAACTACTCCTACTCCCACAACTACTACTAGATCTCCTCCTCCTCCTACTACTACTACCTGTACTACTATTGCAACTTCGCTACGACACTACACCCTCTCACTACGCCTATTAAAATACTATCTAAATACTACAACTACATACGAACTACAAATACAACAACCGACTCCACCACTGTTGCACTATACCTACACGACACCCCAACCACTATACTAAATCCTGCGAACCGATACTTCGACTTCTTACATACGCTACGTTACTACTCAGACTAACTACTACGATACCCTACGACTATACGACTACGACAACTACTCTACTAACTACTACTACGATACTAACTAATCCCGACTGCTAAGTCCTACTACGCCGTCCTACCATACTCATACTAACACTACACACTCCGGCGATTACGACTTACTCCTCCTCCTACTTCTACTCTAAGCTCTATTAATACTACAACAACTACTACAACTATTATTACTACTACTACTACTACTATTACTGCTATAAGAACTCCTACTGCTCCTACTACTTCTACGACTTCTACTACTACTATTCAATATCAACTACTTCTAGCACTATAACAACAACTACTACTGCTATAATTGCTACTACTACTATTATTGTTGCTACTGCTACTATCACTGCGATTACTACAACTACTACTGCTAAAATTGATACTATTACCATTACTACTACTACTACTACTACTATTATTATTATTATTATTATTACTACTACTACTACTACTATTACTACTACTACTATACTATTACTTGTACAACTTCTTCTACTACTTCTACTACTACTACTACTACCACACTACTACTGCTACTGCTACTATCGCTACAGCTACTACTACGACTACTACTGCTACTATACTACTACTATTACGACTGCTACTACTACTTCGGCTACTACATCTACTACCACTACTAGTACAAGTACAAACACTACCAGTACTTCTACAACAACAAGAACTATTGCGACTGCTACTCCTACTATTACTACAACTACTACTTCAACAACAAATACTACTGCTACTACTACATCTACAACTACTCCTACTCCAACTCCCACTCCCACGAATTCTTTTTCTGCTACCACGATAATTACAACTACAACTTTTACTACTACTACTATTACAACTCCTACTACTAATACTACTCCTACTACAATTACTATTACAACAACAACAACAACTACTACTACTACTATTATTACTGTTGCTAATACTACAACTATTACTACTACTACATCTACAACTACTATTTCTCCAACTCCTACGACTTCTGGTACTGCTACCACTACAATTACAACTATAACTTTTACTACTACTACTACTACTACTACAAATACTACCACTACTATTCTACTCCTACTATTAATAATACTACTATTATTATTATTATTACTACTACTGCTACTCCTACTACTATTACTACTACTACAAATACTACTAGTGCTTCTACTCCTATTGCTACTACTACTCCTACTACTAGTGCAACTACTACTATAACTTCTACTACTTCAACTACTTCTAATACTACTACTTCTATTACAACTACATTCACTCCTATTACTAGTATTACCACTACACCAACGACTACTACTACAACTGCTGCTATTACCACTACTGCTACTATTACTACTACCACTACTGCTACTACTTCTTCTTCGACTACTACTACAACAACAACTACTACTACTACTACAATTGCTGCTATTACTACTACTACCACTACTTCTGCTACTACTTCCGCTACTACTATTACCACTACTACTACCACCACTACTACTACTACCACAAGTACTACTACTGCGACTATAACTTCTACTCTTGTAGCTACTACTACTACAACCAATACTACTACTACTTTTACTACTACTACTACTACTACTACTACTACTTCTTCTACTACTACCACTACATCTACAGCAAACTACTACTCCAACTCCTACTAGTACAATTACAACTACTAGTACTACCAATACTACTACTACTACTCCTACAACTACAAGTACAATTACAACAACTACTATTACTATTGTGACAACTATTATTAATGTTACTACACCTACTGCTATTACTACAACTACTACAATTGCTGCTTCTTCAACTACTACCACTATGACTACTGTTATTACTACTACTATTACTGTAACTACTACTATTGTTGTTGTTGCTGGTTGTACTACCACAACTACAACTACTACTACTATTACTACTGCTACTACTACTATTACTACTAATTCTACAACTACTACTATGACTACTACTACTACTACTACTACTACTACTACTACTACTACTACTTCTACTACTACTACTACAACTACTACTAGGGTGAGCAAAACTGGTTTACCGTACCGGTTATAGACATTCTAGAACCAGAATCGGATTTTGGTTCTTAAAAAATTAAGAATCGAAACCGTATCGGTTTAGATAAAGAATTAATTTTTTCAGTTCCAGTTCTAAACCGGTTCTAAAATCGGCATACCGGAGTAGATCACTGCTCCGTCAATGTCACTACTCTGGCGATGGACGGAGGATAGTTCGGAGCAAGTGGCGACGAGATCGGAGTGAGTGATGGGCCTTGAGACGACCGACGAGGGTGAGGGCGAGGTAGCGTCGCTGCGAGCGCGAGGGCGAGCATGAGGGTGAGGCGGTGTCGTTGCGAGCGCAGGGGTGAGGCGGCATCGTAGCGAGAGCGTGGGCAAGCGCGAATGCAAGGCGACGTCGCTGTGAGCGCAGGGGTGAGCGCGAGGGCGAGGCGGCATCACTGCGAGTGCAGGAATTAGCATTAGGGTTCAATTGACGATATATATATAGGGGTATAACCGATATGGTTCCGATTCACCAATTTTTCACATAATCTAGAACCGGAATCGGAAATGATTTTCTGGTTTTGTTAAATTTACGAACCGGAACCATACCGGTTTGCTTTGAGAACCTGTTTTTTGATACAGTTCTCAACCGGTACGGTTTGGTATACCGATTTTTCAGTTTTTTTGCTCACCCCAAACTACTACTAGTACGACTACTACTACTGTTTCTACTACTTCTTCTACTACTACTATTATTACTTCTGCTACTACTACTACTACTACTACTACACTACTACTACTACTACGACTATTGCAAATTACTACTACACTACTACAACTACTGTTGCTATTTCTTGCACTACTACTACTACTAATGCTAATGCAACAACAACAACTACTACAACTACTACAACTACTACTACTCCTACTAAAACTACCACACCTACAACAACTATTATTACAACTACTAGTACAAGTACTACTACTACTACTTTTGCTGTTACTCGTACTGCTACTACTTCTCCTACTATGATTACAACTACTACAACTCCTTCAAATTCAACTACTAATAATACTACTACTAGTACTACTACAACCCCAGCTCCTAGTATTACAACTTCTACTATGACTACTCCTCCCATGACTACTACTACTGCTACCACTACAATTTAAACTACTTCTGCTATGAATACTACTACTACTATTACTACTCCTATTGCTAATACTTCTCCTACTACTATTGCTACTACTACTACTACTGTTTCTTCTACTTCTACTACCACTAGTACTAATGCTACAACTACTACAACTACAACTACTACTACTATTACTACTACTACTACTACTACTAGTGCTGCAACTCCTACCGCTACTGCTTCCCCTACTAGTATTACAAATTCTACTACAACTTCTACTACTTCAACTATTAATACAAATACAACTACTACTATTTCTATTGCTACTACAACAACAACGACAATTAGTACTACTACTACTCTAACAATTACTATTATAACTACCGCTACTACTACTACTGCTACTATCGCTACTACCACTACTTCTACTACTTCTTCTAATACTACTTCCACTACTCCTACTACTACAACTACAATTGCTACTATCACTACAACTACCACTACTTCTACTACTGTTTCTGCTACTACTACAACAACTAATACTACTGCTAGTACTAGAAGCAGCACTAGTAGTAGCAACAGTAGCAGTAATAGAGGTAGTTGTTGGAGTAGTAGTACTAGTAATATTAGTAATTGTAGTAGTAGTAGTAGTTGCATTAGTGCTAGCATAAGTAGCAGCAGAGCTAGTCATTGTAGTAGTAGAATTAGGAGTAGCAGAAGTGGCAGTCGCAAGAGCAGAAGTAGTAGGAAAAGTAGTTGTAGTAGTTACAGTAGCAATAGCAGTTGTTGTAGTAGTAGTAGCTGAACTACTACTACTACTACTACTAGTGCACCCAATAGTAGCAACAATAGGATCAGTTGGAGAAGTAGTAATAGCAATAGTTGTAGTACTAGTAGTAGCAGTAATAGCAGTAGTAGTCGTAGTAGTAGTAGTAGTAGTAGTAGCAATAGCAGTAACAATACTACTACTACTACTGCTACTACTACTACTTCTACTGTTGTCGCTACTACTATTACTGTTTCTACTATTATTACTATTACTACCACTATTATTACTTCTCCATTAGTAGTGCAACTATTACTACTACTACTATTACTACTACTTCTACTTCTACTACCACTTCTCCTACTCCTACTACTACTACTACCACTTTTACCACTATTGCTACTATTTTTACTACTTCTAAAGCTATTCCAACTCTTGCTCCTACTACTAGTACTCCTGCTCGTACTACCACTACTCCTAATACTACTGTTGTTGTAGTTGCTACGACAACTTCTACTACTGCTACTGCAGCTGCTGTTGCTGCTACTTCTACTCCTATTTCTCCTACTACAACTACTACTACAACTACTCTTGACACTACTACTAGTACTACTCCAGCTACTACTACTACTGATACTACTACTACTTCTACTACTACTAATATAACTGATACAATTAATGCAACAATTAATACTACTACTAATACTACTGCTGCTGCTGCTATTACTACTACTACTATTACTACTACTACTACTACAACTATTACTACTACTACTACTACTACTATTACTACTACCATTACTGCTATTACTGCTAATAATACTACTACTACTATTACTGCTATGAATACTATTGCTACTACTACTACTAGTAATACTACTAGTACTACTATTACTACTACTACCACCACTACTATTACATCTACTACTACTACTATTACTTCTCTTATTATTACAAACTACTGCTACTACTACTTCAGCTACTTCTACTACTACTATTACAACTATTATTACTACTTCTTCTACTACTACTACTACTACTATTACTACTAATACTACTACTACTACTACTAGTACTACTACTGCTACTACTATTATTACTATTACTACTACTACTATTAAAATTACTACTACTATGACTACTACTACAATTACTTCTCCTACTATTACTACTACTACCACTACTACTTCAGCTACTACAACTATTACAACTACAACTTCTACTACTACCCCTATAACTGCTTCAACTAACGCAACAACTACTGCTACTACTGCTACTATTGCTGTTACGACTACTACTCCTACTACCAACTTGTAACAATAACAACAACAAGAACAACTTCTACTACTATGACTACTACTGCTAATGCTTCTACTACTTATACTACTACTACTGCTACTACTACTAGACCTACCACTACAACTACTATTGCTGCTGCTACTAATGCTACCACTAATACTACTACTACTAGTACTACTACTACTACTACTACCACTACTACTACTACTACAGCAACCACTACTGTTGCAGCTACTACAGCTACTACTAGTACTTCTACTTATGCTACTACCACCGGTACTACTACTACTATTACTACTAATCCTACTGATGCTGCTACTGCCCATGCTACTACTACTACTTTACCTACTACTACTACTGCAGATACCACTATTGCTTCTGCAACTATAGCAACCACTACTTCTACAAGTACTGTGGTTAACACAACGACTGCTACTTCAGCTACTAGTACAACTATAACAACAACTACTACTACAACTGTGACTATTACTGCTACTAGCTCTCGTACTACTACTGCTACTACCACTTCTACTACAACTGCTACTACCAGTACTACAACTACTGCCGCAACTACTAAAACTACTACTATTACTACCACTACTACTGCTACTACCGCAACTACCACTAATACTGCTGCAACTGCTACTACTACTACTACTAATACAACAACTACTACTGCTGCTACTACAGCTAGTACTACTACTACTACTACTACTACTACTACTACTACTACTACTACTACTACTACTAGTACGACTACTACTACTGCTAGAACTTCTGCTACTACTACTGATAATACTACCACAACTTTTACTACTACTACGATAGTGACTACTACTACTACAAATATTTCTGCTGCTGCTACTAGTACTGCTACTACTACTACTGTGTGCACTACTTTTACTACTACAACTTCCACTACTTCTACTACTTTTGCTGCTGCTGCTGCTACTACTAGAACAACTGCTACTACTACTGCCACTTCTACTACTACCACTACCACTACTACGACTACTATGGATACTAATACTACTTACTCTACTACTACTACTACTATTACTTCTACTGCTACTACTACTACTGCTGCTGCTGCAAATGGTACTACTACTGTTGCTGCAACTACTACTACTACTTATCATTTTACTACAACTACTTCTCCTACTACAACTGCTGCTACTTCTACTACTACAACTGCTACGACTATTATAGCTACTAGTACTGCTACTACTTCTCCTAATACTAGTAATACTACTAATACTACTTTTATCACTATTGCTATTACTACTACTGATACTTCCACTACTACCCCTTCTACTACTACAATTACTGCTACTTCTACTCCCCCTACTACTACCATTACCACTACCACTACTTCTACTACTATTTCTACAACTGCTACTACTTCTATTACTACTGCTGCTCCTACTACTATTACTCCTACGACTGCTATAATAATTACTAGTACTAGTACTACTACTACGACTACTACTACTACTACTTCTACTACTACTGCAACAACTATTACTAATATGACTACGGCTACTAATAGTACTAATACTACTGCTACTACTACTACTTCAGCTACTTCTATTACTACTGCTAAAGCTTCTGCTACTATAGCTACTGCAACTCCTCCTAATACTACCACTGCTATTACTAGTACTTCTACTACTAGTATTGCAACTACTACTATTACTATGACTACTACTACTACAACTACTTGTACTGCTATTACTACTACTACTATTGCGATTAAGGCTACAACTGCTACTGTTGCTGTGATTTTGGCTACTACTGTTAATATTGCTACCGCTGTTTTAACGACTACTACTACTAGTACTGTTACTACAACGTCTACTAATCTTACTACAACTGCAACTACGACTGCTACAACAACTACTACTATACTACTACTCCAACTGCTACTACTATTACTTTTTCGACTGCTACTGCTTCTGCTATTACTACTATTGTTGCTACCACTACTACAATAATTGCTGCTACTACTACTATAAATATTGCTAGTACTACTACTGCTACTACTACTATTACTACCACTACCACAACTACGATTACTGCTACTTTCGCTAGTGCTACCATAACCACTACTACTACTGCCACTACTACTATTATCGCTACTTCTATTACGGTTACTGCTCCTGCTACTGCTTCTCATTCTACAAGTTCTACTGCTACTACTACTTCTATTACTTCAGCTACAACTACTACAACAATGACCACTACTACTGCCACACCTACTTCTACAACAACAAATACTACTCCAATAGCTACTACTGTTACTACAGCTACTATAGCTACAAGAACTACAACCGTTACTACTACGAATACTGCAACAATAATGACACCAACAACAACAACTACCACTACTACAACTATTTCTACTGCTTCTACAACTGCTACAACTGCTACAACTACTACAACTACTACAAACTACAGCTACTACAGCTGTCGCTACTATAATTGGTACTACTGCTACTACTGCTGCTACTGTTACTACTCCTATTGCTACTACAACTACTACTACCATTACAACTGTTACTACTACAACTACTACCACTACTACAACTATTGCTATTGCTACGACCACTTCTACTTCTACGACTTTTGCTACTACTACTACTACTATTGCTGCTGCTTCTACTACTACTGCCACAGTTACTACTACCACTACTATTGCTCCTGCTACTACTACAACAACTACTACTACTACACTACTGCTACTATTGTTGTTGCCATTATTACTACTGCTACTACTACAACTACTCCTACTACTACACAACTACTACTGTTATAATTGCCACTATAATTGCTACTACTACAATAATTGCCGCTACTACTACTACTACTGCTATGACCACTAAAACTACTATAGGTACTACTAAAACCACTACTACTGCTGCTACTACTACCACTATGACAACTACTACTCCTGCTAGTACTACTGTTGAAACTACTACTACTGCTACTCCGACTTATGGTACTGTTGCTACTAATGCTACTGCTACTACTACTCCGACTGATTGTACTATTGCTACTAACGCTACTGTTACTACTACTCCGGCTGATTGTACTGTTGCTACTAATGCTACTACTACTACTGCTATTCCTTCTACTACCACTACTACTACTGCTATTGCCAGTACCACAACTGCTAAGACTTCTACTACTATTACTACTGTAATAACTACTACTACTACCACTATTGCTACAACTGCGACTATTGCTACAACAACTACAACTACTATCACAACTACTGCTGCTGCAGCAGCTACTACTATTTCTACTACAACTACAACTACTAATGCTACTAATTCTAATGCTACTAGTATTACAGCTTTTACTACTTCTGCTAGTACTGCTACTAGTACTACTACTACAGCAGCTACAACTAGTACCACGACAACTGCTACTACTACAACTATTACTGTTACTACTTCTACTGCTACAACTATAATGGCTACTACTACTACTACTACAATAACTACAACAACTTCTGCTACCACTACTACTGTTACTGCTACTACTACTAGTTCTCCTCCTCCTACTACTATTGCAACAATTACTGCTATTATTAGTACCACTACTACTGTTACTGCTACTACTACTAGTTCTCCTCCTACTACTACTATTGCAACAATTACTGCTATTATTAGTACTACTACTACTATCCCAACTACTAAAACTACTAATATTACAACTACTTCTGCTACTACTGCTACTACTACTTAGACTACTACTACCACTCCTACTGCTACTATTGCCACTACTACCACTACTACTAATGCTGTTATTACTTCTACTGCAACTGCTACTACTACTACTACTACTACTCTTACTTCAACTTCTACTACTAGTTTTCCTACTTCTAGTCCTACTGCTACTATTAGTGCTACTACTATTGCTGCTATTACTACTACTGCTGCTGCTACTAACACCACTACTGCTACAATTGCTACTACTACAACTACTACTACTGTTGTTGTTGCCGCTACTACTACTGACACTGCTGCTCCTACTACAACAACTACTACCACTGTTGTTGTTGCTGCTACCTCTACTACTACTACAATAATTGCGGCTACAACTGCTACTACTACTGCTACTACTTCTACTAATGCTACTACAACTACTATTGCTACAACTACTAATAATACTACTACTACTGCTACTACTACTACTCCTCCTATTAATTTCACTATTGCTACCACTACATCTACTAAAGTTACTGCTACTCTGACTAATGCTAATTTTGCTACTAGTACAACTGCAACTATTAGTATTACTACAACTGCTACTACTGCTGCTGCTACTAATACTACGACTGCTACTACAACTACATTTGCAACTACGGGCTACTATCACTACTTCTACTTCCACTACCATTAGTGATATGACGTCTACTACTATTACTACTACAACTACTACTACAACTATCACTATGGATACAACTGCTACAACTACTATAACAACTACTACTGCTGCTATTGCTCCTAGTGCTACAACTACAACTACAGGTACTACTACTACTACTACTTCTACTGCAATTACTACTATACAACTACATCTCCGACTACTATGACTACAACTGCTACTATTAGTATCACTACTACCGCTACTACTACTAGGTGTACTGCTACTACTGCTACTGCTGCTACTACAACAATAGCTACTGCTACTACTGCAACTACTATTACAACTCCCACTTCTATAACTACTACTACAACAACAACAACTACTACTACTACTATTGTTATTGCTACTAATACTAATACTATTATTACTACTGCTACTACGACCCCTTCTTTTGCTACTACGACTACTACTACTACTACTTCTCATGCTACAACTGCTACTGCTAGTACTACCACTACCACTGCAGCTGCTATTCCTACTACTAGTACTACTTCTTCTACAACTACCATCGCTATGACTACTACTGTTGTTGCTGCTATTGCTACTACTACTACTTTTCCAACTATTACTACTACTGATACCACTATAGCTACTCCTACTATAGCAACGGCTACTTCTACAAGTACTGCAGCAACTACAATGGCTACTGCTACTGCTACTACTATAATTACAACAACTACTGCTACTGCTATTATTGCTACGATTACTACTACAAGTTCTCCGGCTACTACCCCAACTACTAAAATTACTAATACTGCTACAGCTACTTCTAATATTGATACTACCACTACTACTATAGCTACCACTTCTACTTCAACTAACACTACCACGACTAGTACTACTACTATCTCTGCTATAATTACTTCGCCTACAACTACCACAACAACTACTATGGCTACTACTATTATGACAACTGATTCTACTACTACTGATAATTCTACTACTATTGCGGCTACTATGACTACAACTACTACTATAACTACTGCTACAACTACTGCAACTACTGCTGTTGCTACTACTACTACCACAATTGGGGCTACTAGTACAACTAATTCTACTACTACTACCCTTACTACTACTACTACTATTGCAACTACTCCTACTACAACTAATTCCACTACTGCTAAGTATCATATTACGACTACTATTACTACTTCTCCTACTACAATTACTACTACTACTACTTCTACGACTAGTACTACTTCTGCTGATACTGCTAATACTACTTCTATTACTACATCTATTACTACTACTGCTACTACTACTACCACCACTATTACGACTATAATTACTGCTACTACTCCTACTGCTGCTACTACTGCAACCACTACCACTCCTACTACTACTCCTACTAGTACTATTACAACTAGTACTACTGCTGCTGCAGCTACTACTATAGTATTACTTCTACTACTACTACTATTGCCACTAGTGTTGCAGCTACAGTTGCTACAACTACTATAACTACTACTGGTACAACTGCTTCTACTGCTGCTACTACTATTACTCTGACAATTACTATAATAATTATTACTACTACTGTTGTTGCTACTACTACTACTTCTGCTACTGCTACCACTACTATTACTATTACTATTGATGCTACTACTACTACTTGGGCTATGTCTATTACTATAGCTACTAATTCTGCAACTACAACCACTTCTATTCCAACAAATACTATAGCTTCAATTACTACTACTTCTACGAATAGTATTCAGACTACACCTATTACTAAAAAAACTACTACTACTGCTACTTCTGCTGCTATTACTACCACTACTACTACTTCTACTACTATTACTTCTACTACAATTATGGCTACTTCTGCTACTACTGCTACCACTACTATGACTACTACAACGGCTACTGCTGCTACTACTATTACTACTACATCTACTAATATTACTACTACTACAACAACTATTACTACTATAGCTACCACTGCTACTACTACTACTAGTACTACTACTGCTACTGCTACTGCTCTACTACTACAACTGCAAATGCGACTCCTACTACCTTTCTGACTACTACTACTTTTGGTACTACTGCTGCAGCTGCTGCTACTACTATTATTACTATTGCTAGTACTACTACTATTGTTACTACTACTACTACTACTACTACTAATACCACCACCACCACTACTACTACTACTACTACTAAGATTACTACTGTTACTACTACTACTACTACTGCTAGTGCAACTACCACTAGTACCACCTCTACCACCACTATAATTACTGCTACTACTATTACAGTTACTGCTCCTACTACTGCTTCTCCTCTAACTACTACTACTGCTACTACTACTTCTATTACTTCTACGACAACTACTACTACTACTACGGCTGCTGCTACTGTCACTACCAATTTTTCAACTACTACCACTACTCCTACAACTACTATGGCTAGTACTGCTCCCACTGCTACAACTACAACTACTGCTACTACTATATTTTTTCTGCTGCTACTACAAGCGCTATAACTGCTACAACAAGTACAACTACTGCTACTACTACTGGTACTACTGTTGCTTCTATCGCAACAACAACTACTACTACTACTACTGCAACTACTACTACAACCGTTACTACAATCGCTACTACTACCACTACTACTATTGTTGCTATTTCTACTACTACTACTACTACTACTACTACTACTACTACTACTACTACTACTACTACTACTACTACTACTACTACTAGTACTGCAACGACGACTTCTACTACTATTCCTACTACTATTACAACTACTATTGCTAATACTACTACGACTACTACTACTGCCACTTCAGCGACTACCGGCAACTACTGCTACTGCTACTTCCACAACCAAGACTTTTACGACATGTCCTACTATTAGCACTACTGCTACAACTACTATAACTACTATCAATACTACTAATATTTCTGCTTCTACTACTACAACTACTATCAATACTACTAGTACTTCTGCTACTACTACTACAACTACTGCTAATGCTACTGCTATTACTGCTACTTCTTCAACTACTACTACTACAGCTGCTACTACTACAATAGCTACTCCTACAACTACTACCACAACTGCACCAACTTCTACTACTACAATTGCTACTACTACTACTACTACTTCTACTCCTGTTGCAACTCTAGTGCTACTACTACTACCCCAACTACGAAAACTACTAATATTACTACTACTAATGCTACTACTACAACTACCAATACTGCTACTATTGCTTCAACTGCTACAACTGCTATTGCAACTATTGCAACTACTGCTACCACTACTACTACTGCTACTTTTCTATTACTACCACTACTACTACTACTGCTAGCACTTCCGCTACGGCTACTACTACTCCTACCTCTTCTACTGCTACTACTACTAATATTGCTACTACTTTTACTATTACTACTGCTACTCCTACCACTACTTTTACTATTACTACTACTTCTCCTACTACTACTACTTCTACTACAACTACTTCTCCTACCACTTATACTACTACTACTTGTGCTGCTTCAACTACCACTACACTACTACTCCAACAACAACTACTGCTACTACAACAACAACAACTGCTACTACTACTACTACTACTGCTACTTCTTCTACTACAAATACTACTACTTCAGCTTCTCATCCTTCTTCGACTACTCCTACTACTATTGCTCCTACTACTACTGCTGCTACTACTATGGTAACTACTACTACTACTACTACTAATACTACTACGACTCCTCCTACTAGTTCGACTACTGCAACATGTACAAGTACTCTAGCTGCTATGACTATGACCTTTGTTGCTACAACTACTACTAATATTGCTCCAACTACTACCATTGTTGCTACTACCACACCTACTATTACTGCTCATACTACTACTAGTACTCCTACAACTAATGCTGCTCCTACTACTACTCCTACTACTATTACTACAACAACCACTAATCCTACTACTGATACTCATGCTAATACTGCAGCTACTACTACTTCCACAACTACTGTTGCTGTTGCTACTCCAACTACTAGTACTACTACTGATCCTACTACAACTACTACTACTAATGCTACTACACTACTAGTATGACCACTGCACCTACTAGTACTAGTATTACTAATACTACTACAACTACTACTATTACGACTAATGCTTCTGTCACTACTACTACTACTACTAATACCAATACAACTACATCTACTACTACAACTACAACTACTTCTCCTACTACTACTGCTACCACTACTACCACTGCTATTACTACTACTACTACTACTACTCCTACCACTACTACTACTACAACGAATATTGCTATCACTGATACTCCTACTACTACTTACACTATGACATTCACTGCTTTTAAACATACTACTGCAACTACTGCTACTACTGCTACTGCCACTACTATGACTACTACTACAATAACAACAACTACTACCACTATTCCAACTACTACAACTACTACTTCTACTACTACTACAACAACAACAACAACAACAACAACTAGTACTACTACTACAACTACTACTATAGCTGCCACAATTGTTGTTGCTGCTACTACGATGATTACTATTACTATTCCTACAACGATTGCTACTACTTCTACAACTACTACTCCTATTATTCCTACTACAACAACTACTACTGCAACTACTACTACTATAACGACTACTATTGCTACTGCTCTTACTGCTACTGCAACTACTTTTACTATGACCACTACTTTCTCTACTACTGCTGTTACTACTGTCATTGCCACCACTACTACTACTACTACTGCTGCTACTCCTACTACTACCACTACTGCTACTGCTGCTGCTCCTGCTACTCCTACTACTATCACTACTGCTGCTGCTACTACTACTACTATTGCTACTACTACTACTAATATTACTAGTAATACTACTATTACGACTACTGCTATTTCTACTACTACTACTACTATTAGCCCTACTGCTACTACTACTACTACTGCTACTTCCACTGTGACTACCACCGCTGCTGCTACTACTACTACAAATCCTACTAATACAACAATTACTACTACGAATACTACTGCTACTACGGCTACTTCAACTACTACTCTTGCTACTACTACTACTCCCCCTACTACTACTTCTACTGTTGCTGCTGCTGCTTTTGCGGCTACTACTACTACTACTCCTACTACTACTACTACTTCAACTATTACTACCACCACCACTACTATTACAACTATTACTAATACTTATGATAATACCACTACAACTATTACTACGGTTACTGCTACTTCTACTACTACTCCTACTACTACTACTACTGCTACTACTCATTGACTGCTACTACATCAATAACTACAGTTACTAGTACTACTTCTAGCACAACAACTATTGCCACTACCTCTACCCCAACTACAACTTGTTGTTCCACTACTGCCACTACCACTACTATTATTGCTTCTGTTACTACAACTACTACTATATCTACTATTGTTACTACTACTATTGCTATTATTGCTACTACTACCACCTCTACAACTGCTATCACTGCTACTACTATTACTCCTACGACTACTACTTCTAGTACTGCTACTACAGCTGCTATGACTATTACCACCCTGACTACACTACTATTTCTACTGCTCCTTCCACTTCTACTACTACTACCACTACTGCTACCACTGCTACTACTAGTACTACTAATAGTTCTACTTCTACTACCACTACTGCTAGTACAACTACAACTACCATTACCACTATAATTACTACAAGTTCTACTACTACCACTATTACTTCTACTACTACTACAACTACCACCACCACTACTACTACTGCCACTATTACGACTACTATTGCTACCGCTACCTCTACTGCTAATCTTACTATCACAACTACGACTCCCACCACTACTACCACTTGCACTACTACTATAACTTCTCCTACTACTTCTACTAGTACTAAAACTTCTACTACTTACCCTACTATAACTACTACTGCTACTACTACTACAGCAACTACTACTGCTATTGCTATAACTATTACTGCAATTACTACTATTACTGCCATTATTACAACTACTATTACTACTACTAATGTTGCTGCTACTAACCGCTACTTCTCCTACTATTACTACTATTGCTACTCCTAATACTAAAGCTACAACTACCATTGCTACCACTATGACTACTACTACTGCTGCTAGTACTATGACTGCTACTCCTACTACTACTACTACTACTAAAAATAATAACTTCTACTAATACCACTACTACTACTGCTACCACTGCTACTACTACTGTCCGCACTACTATTGCTATGGCTATCAGTACTACAAATACTTCTACTCGAAGTACTACTTCTGCTACTACTACTACTACTTCTAATACTACTACTACTACTACTTTTTTTACTAATAATGTTGCTACTACTGCTACTACTGCTGCTGCTACTACTCCTACTACTGCTGCTGCTACTACTCCTACTACTGCTGCTATGACAACGATGACTACTACTACAATAACTACTACTATTACTACTACTATTGCTACCCTTGTTGTAGCTACTACTAGTACTACTACTACTATTAGCATAGTACTACTCCTGTTGCTACAACTTATACTACTACTTATACTACATCTGATACTACTGCTACAGCTACTACCATTACTAATACTACTACTACTGCAACTACTATTAATACTGCTGTTGCTATAGCTACAACTACCCCTCCCACTACTACAACTTCTACCACCACTATAACTAAAATGACAACTACTACTACTACCATAACTAGTACATCAACTACTACTTGTAATACTACTCCTACTACTCCTAATACTAATGCTACTACTATTAAATCTTCTGCTACTACTGTTGCTACTGCTACTACAACAACTACTGTTGCTTCTACTACTACTACTACTACAACAACAACTACAACTACTTCTACAACTACTGCTACTACTCCTACTGCTACTCTGCTACTACTACTATTACTTATACCGATACTACTACTTCTTCTACTACTACGGCTACTACTGCTGCTGCTACTACCGCTACTACTACTACTACTACTACTATGATCACTACTACTACTATTGATACTACTACCTTTACTACTACCTTTACTACTACTACTAATACTACTACTACTGTTACTACTACTAACACTACTACTACTTTTATCACTACTACTACAACTACTACCACTACTACTGCTACTACTACTACAACCACTGCTGCTGCTGCTGCTACTACTACTGCTACAATTGTTACTACCGCCACTACTACTACTACTGCTACTATCACTGCTATTGCTACTACTGCAACTACTGTTACCTCTACTACTACTCCTACTAGTACTAATGCTACCATGCTACTGCTACTGTTGCTACTACTACTACAATTACTACCACGAATGCTACTACTACTTCTGCTCCTCGTTCTGCTGCTACTACTACTACTACAACTCCAATTAGGACTACTACAACTACAACAAGTTCTCCTACTACTACTAGTACTACTGCTACCAATACTTCTACCACTACTAATGCTACTCCTACTGCTACAGCTACTACTACAACTAATACTTCTCCTATTATTGACACTACTGCTACAACTACAACTAGTCCCACTACTATTGCTGGTACTACTACTGCTGCTACTTTTCCTACTACTACTGCTACTGCTGCTACTACTACTACTACTTCTAGTACAACAACTACTACTACCGCTACTGCTACTACAACTACTTTGGTTGCAGCTACTACTACTACTACAATTACTAATACAACTACGACCACTACCGCTACTATAGCCACTATTGTTGCTGCTACTCCTGCTACTTCTGCTTTTGCTGCTATAGTTGCTACTACTAGTACTACTACTACTGCTGCCACTACAACTTCTACTGCATCTACCGCAACAACTAGCACTACTGCAACAACAACAACAACAATTACTACTACTTCTGCTACTACTGCTACTGCTACTACTATTACCACTACCACAACTACTCCTACAACTACTACTACCGCTACGGCGACGGCTACTATGACTACTACTAATACAACTACTACTACTACTACTACTATGACAACAACAAGAATAACAACAACTACTACTACTTCTGCTACTGCTATGGCTACTACAGCTGCTACTACTACAACAACAACTACTACTACTTCTACTTCTACTACTGCTGCTGTCGCTGCTGCTACTGCTACTACTACTACTACAAGTACTACTACGACAACTGCCACTACTATACCACTACTACTGCTGCTGCTACTACTAGTACTTTTAGTACAACTAGTACTACGGCTACTACTACTACTACTACTATTGCTGCTACTAGAACTACACCTACAACTACTGTTACTACTACTGCTGCTACTACTAGTACTTCTACAATGGCTCCTACTAGTACTCTTGCAACTACTGTCACTACTACTACAACTATCACTACTACTTTTAATACAATGACAACTACTACTACTTGTACTGCTCGTTCTACTACTACTACTACTACTCCAATTACTACTACTACAAATGCAACAATTTCTCTAAGTACTACTACTACTAATACTGCTACTACGAATGCTACTACTATTTCTACTGCTATTACTACAACTGCAACAATTGCCATTATTGATACTACTGTTACTACTGCCACTATAACTACTACTACTATAACTAGTACGACCACTATTGTTGCCACTGCTACTTTTGCTTCTTCTCCTACTACTACTACTACTACTACTACTACAACAACTACTATGACTACTACTACTGCTACCACTACAACAACAACTGCTTCTTCTCTTACGACTACTCTACTACTACTATTGCTACTGCTACTGCAACTACTGTGGCTACTACTACTACTACTATTACTACTATTACTAATACTACTACGACCAGTACCGTTGCTGCTGCAACTACTACTGCTGCTACTGCTGCTACTACTACTGTTACAACTACTATTGCTACTACTAGATCTTCTGCAACTAGTACTACTACTACGTCTACTGCTGCTACTACTACTGCTACTACTACTTCTGCTACTATCGCAACTACGACTACTACTATTATTACTACTATAACTGCAACTATTGCTACTACTACTACAGTGGCTATGGCTGCTACTATGACTACAAATACAACTACTGCCACTGTGACTACTACTACTTTTGCTATGGCTACTACTACTAGTGCTACGGCTACTACCACTACTGCGACAACTAAAACAACTACTACAACAACTGCTGCTATTTTTACAACTCTAATTTCTACTACTGTTACTACCACTACAACTTACTACTGCTAATACTACTACTATTACTACTACTACTAGAGCTACTACTATAGCTACTACTGCTTTAACTACTACTAGAACTATTACGACTACTAATACTACTACTACTACGACCACTACTACTACTCTTACCACAACTACTACTACTGCTACTACCCAGACTACTGCTACTACTACTAGTAGTTCTGATACAATAACTGCTACTTGTACGACTACTACAACTATTACTACTATTGCTACTACTACTAGAGCTAGTACGACACCTACTATTGCAGCTACTACTACTACTACTACTACTACTACTATTACTACTACAAATACTACTACTACTATGCTACTACAACTACTGCAGCTGCTGCTACTGTTTCAACTATTACTACGATTGCTACTACTACTACTAGAGCTAGTACAACACCAACTACTGCTGCTACTACTACTACCACTATTACTACTGCAAATACTTCTACTACTATGACTACTACAACTACTGCAGCCGTTGCTACTGTTACTACTACTACTAACAACGCTACTACTATTACTACAACTGCAACTACTGCTACTACTACTACTACTACTACCCCTACTAGTATTGCAACTTTTACTAGTACTACTACTACCACAACTAGTACTACAATAATTACTACTGCTATTATTGCTACTAATGCAATTAATGCCGCTACTCCTACTATTATGATTGCTACTAGTATTACTACCAATGCTGCTACTACTACTACTACTACTAATACTACTACAATTCCTTCCACTATTACTACTACCACCACCACCGCTCATACTAGTACTACTACTACTGCTACAACCACTACTACTACTACTTAAGTTGTTACTATTGCTATTACTACTACTGTTACTACTTCTACTACTGCTACTTTTGCTACTACTACCAAATTGACAACAACAACAACTACTACTACTAATTCTGATAATACTACCACTGTGACAACTACTACTACTATTGCTTCTACTTCTTTAGCTACTTCTACTACTACTTCTACTACTACTACTATTGCTGCTACTAGTCCTACTACTACCACCACTACTACTACTTCTACAATTACTACCACTACTACTACTGATACTATGACTATTACCACTAAAACTACTACTTGGTCAAGTATTACTGTTACCACAATCGCTATGACTACTACAACTGCTACTATAGCCACAGTGAGAATTTCTTCTGCTACTACTATAGCTACTGCTATTACTACTACTACTACTACTTCTACTATAGCTACTAGTGCTATTAGGCTATTATGACTGCTACTACTACCACCACGAGAGTAGTTGTAGTTGTTGTTGTAGTAGTAGTAGGAGGAGGAGGAGGAGGTGCAGTACTAGTAATAGCAGTAGTAGCAATAGTAATTACAGTAGTAGTAGTAGAAGAAGAAGTAGTAGTTGTTGTTGTCATAAATATAGTTGTAGAACTAGAAGTAGTAGTAGTAGTAGTAATAGTTGTAGAAGTAGTTGTTGTTATTGTAATAGTATTTGTAGTAATATTAGTAGTAGCAGCAGTATTAATAGCAGCAGTAGTATTAGTTGGAGTAGAAGTAGTTGTAGTGACAGAGGTAGTAGTAGTAGTAGTAGCAGCAACAACAATAACTGTAGTAGTAGTAGTAATGTAGCAGCAGTAGTAGTGGTGGTGGTGGTGCTGGTGGTGGTGGTGGTGGTAGTAGCAATAGTAGTATAAACAGTAGTAGTAGCAAGAGTAGTAGCGGTAGCACTAGTAGTAGTAATACTTGTAGTAGTTGCAATAGTAGTAGTAGTAGTAGCAGTAGCAAGAGCAATTGAAGTAGCAGCAGCAGTAGTAATAGTCATAGTGGTAGCAATAGTAGTAGTTGTTGTTGTAGTAGTAGTAGTACTAGCTGTGGCAACAGAATTACGACTACTAATCCACTTACTTGTGCTGCTGCTACTATTACTCCTGTTCCATCTACTACTACTGCCAATTCTCCTACTCCTCCTACTACTACTACTACCACTTCTACTATTGGTACTGTTATTACTATTTCTACACCTATTTTTGCTCTTGCTACTACTACTACTACTCTTGCTCCTACTACGGATACTCCTAATCCTATTGTTGCTGCTGCTTCTTCTATAACTTCTACTACTACTGCTGCTGCTATTGTTGCTACTACATCTACTGCTACTCCTACTACAATCACTAATACTACTACTAGTAGCAATCTTAGTACTACTTGTCTTACTACTACTACAACTACTACTACCACTACTACTACTACAACTGCTACTACTGCTGCTGCTGCTACTACTGTTATTAATACAATTTCTACTATTGTTACTATGACTACGAACATTATTACTACTCTACTGCTTCACCTACTATGACTACTAATACTAGTACAACTACAACTACTTCTACGACTACGGTTGCTACCACTGCTACTACTACTACTACAACTACTACTACTATTAATATTACAACAACTACTATGACTACGACTACTGCTGCTATTACGACAACAACTTACTACTGCTATTGCTACTACAACTACTGCTACTACTATTACTGCTACTACAACTTTCACTACTGTTTTACTACATTCAATTCTACTATTGTTACTACGACTACAACTATTATAGCTACTACTACTACTACTATTACTACTATTACTACTACTACTATAGCTAGACTGCTACTACTTCCGCTACTTCTATTTCTACTACTATTACTACAACTAATGCTACTACTATTGCGACCTATACTACTACCACTACTACTACAACAACAACTGCTACAACGAGCAAGACTACTGCAACTACTACTACTTTCGCTACTACTACTGCTGTAAATACCACTATTGCCATTGCAACTATAGCAACCACTACTTCTACAAGTACTGCGGTTACCACAACGGCTACTACAACTACTACTTCCATAACTACAACAACAACTACTACTACTGCAACTACTACTACTAAAGCTCTCCTGCTGCTACTACTACTACTTCTACTGCTGTTATTGCAACTGCTACTATCAGTACTACAACTACTACCCCAACTACTAAAACTACTAATTCTACTACTACTACTACAGCTACTACAGCTACTACCAGAAGTATTACTGCAATTGCTACAATGGCTACTACTGCTACTACTATGACTACTACTCCTATTACAATTACTGCTACTACTACTGCTACTACAGTTACTACTACTGCTATTACTACTACTACTACTGCTGCTGCTGTTGATGTTGTTCCTGTTGTTGCTACTACTACTACTACTGCTGCTGCTGCTGCTACTGCTCCTAATACTGCTACTACTACTTCTGCAAGTACTGCGGCTACCACAATTACTACTAGTATTCCTACTCCCACTGCTACGACTACGACTACGACTACTACTACTACTACTACTACTACTACTACTAGTACTACTACTACAACTAGTACGGCTACTACTACTATAATACTGCTGCAACTTTTACTACTACTACGACAGTGACTACTATTGCTACAAATACTACTGCTACTGCTACTCCTACTACTACTGTGTGTAATACTATTACTATGACTGCTACTACTACTGCTTCTACTTCTGCTGCTACTACTACTATAACTACAACAATTGCTGCTGCTACTGCTACATCTACTACTACCACTGCTACTACTACTACTACTACTACTACTACTACTATTACTACTTCTACTACTATTACTACTATTGCTACGACAACTCCTACTAATGCTGTAATTATGGCTATTACTGCTACAACTGCTACCATTGCTACCACAGCTTCAATGGCTACTACTACCACTACTATTACTACTACATCTACTAATCTTATTACTGCGACAACTACTACTACTATTACTACTACAACTATTACTACTGCAACTACTATTGCTACTTCAACTACTAATACTACTACTACTGCTGCTGCTGTTACAACAACAACTACTACTACTCCTACGCCTACTACTTTTCTGACTACTACTGTTACTATAACTACTACAACTTATCAAATTACTATAACTATTGCAACTACTTCTCATACTACAACCACTCATCTACTACTACTGCTGCTACTACTACTATTACGGTTACTGGTACCACTGCTACTTTTCCTAATACTACTATTACTGCTAATACTACGATTATTACTACTGCTATTACTACAACTGCTACTACAACTACTACCACTACTACTATGACAATTACTACTACTACGGCCACTACCACTATAGCTACTACTATTTCTACAACTACTAATACTACTCCGACCACAACTACTGCTACTACTACTGCAACTGCTACGACTACTACTACAGCAAGTATTGCTACTACCACTACTATTGCTACTACTGTTATTGCTGCTGCTACCACTACTTGTGTTGCTGTTGCTACAATTACTCCTACGACTACCACAATAATTACTAGTACTACTACTACTACTACTACTACTACTACTATTACTACTTCTACTATTGCTGCTACTACTATTACTACTACGACTACGGCTACAAATACTACTAACACTACTGCTATTACCACTACTTTGGCTACTTCTATTACTACTGCAACTCCTACTAAAACTACCACTGCTATTACTACTACTTCAACTACTAGTATTGCGACTACTACTATTACTATAGCTACGACAACTACAACTACTTCTACTGCTATTACTACTACTTCTTATACTACTACTACTACTACTACTGCGATTATGGCTACTACTACTACTACTGCTAGGATTTTGGCTACCACTGCTACGACTGCTTTAACGGCTACTACCACTAGTACTATTACTACAACTACTACTAATCTTACTACTACTACAACTACTATAGCTACTACTATTACAACTACTACTAATACTACTACTACTACTACTCCTACTGCTACAACTCCTACGACTTTTCCGACTACTACTAGTTCTGCTACTACTACTCCTGCTACTACTGTTACGACTACTGCTATTAATATGGCTAGTACTACTATTGTTGCTACTACTACCACTTCTACTATTACTACTACTTCTGTTGGTGCTACTACTATTACTACTACTTCTACCACTACTACTATTACCGCTACTAGTATTACAGTTACTGCTCCTGCTACTACTTCTCTTTATACTACTATTTCCACTACTTCTGCTACAACTACTACAACAACCACAACAACTACTACCACTCCTACTTCTGGAGCAACTACTACTATTCCTATAGCTACTACTATTACTTTTGCTACTACAGCTACAAGTACTACTACTACTACTACTAATACTGCAACAACAACAACAGCACCACCAACAACAACAACTACTACTATAGCAATTTCTACAGCTGCTACAGCTACTACAACTGCTAAAACTGCTACAACTACTACAAACTATTGCTACTATGGCTGCCACAACTTCTATTGGTACTACTGCTACTACTACTACTCCTTCGACTACAACTACTACTGCCATTACAACTATTACTACTACTATAAATACTACCGCTACTACAACTATTGCTATTGCTTCTACCACTTCTCCTACTTCTAGGACTTCTGCTGCTGGTGCTACTACTACGGCTATTGCTGCAATTATATTGTTGTTGTAACTACTACCACTATTATTGTTATTGCCACTACTGTAACTACTTCTACTACTACACTACTACTACTGTTGTTGTTGCCACTATTACTATTGCTACTACTACCACTACTACTGCTGTAGTTGCCGCTACAACTGCTACTACTACTACTACTACAACAACTACTACTACTTCTACTGCTAGCACTATCACTTTCGCTGCGGCTGCTACTATTACTACTGGTACTACTTCTGCGATAGCTACTACTACTACTACTACGTTTGTTGTTGCTACTACTACTACTACAATTTTCCTACTACTACTACTACGGATACCCCTATTGCTACTACTACTATAGCAACCGCTACTTCTACAAGTACTGCAGCTACTACAACGGCGACTGCTACAGCTACAACTATAACTACAATAACTATTGCTACTACTATTATTGCTACTAATACTACTACAAGTTCTCCAACTACTACTACTGCTACTACTATTGCTACTACCAGCACTACTACTACTACTTCCCCAACTACTAAAACTACTAATACAACTACTACTATAGCTACTATTCCTACTACCACTACTACTTCGGCTACTATTGCTACTACCACTACTATTATAGCTACTTGTTCTACTTCAACTAAAACTACCACTACTAGTACTACTACTATTTTTGCTACTATTGCTTCGCCTACAAGTACTACTACTACTGCTTCTTCTACCACTACTCAAACTAATACAGCTCGAACGACTACTTCTACTCCTACACTTTTGCGACAACTACGACTACAACTACTACTACAACTACTGCTACTACTACTGCTTCTACTGCTGCTTCAACTACTACTACTACCACCACTCCCACTATTGCGGCTACTAATTCTACTAATTCTACTACTATTACTATTAATACTACTGCTAGTATTGTTACTACTACTACTACTATTGCAACTGCTACTACTTATACTAATTCTACTACTACTACTTATCATATTACTACTACTACTGCTGCTACTACTCCTACTACAATTACTACTACTACTTCTTCTGTGACTACTACTACTACTACAGATACTGGTACCACTACTACTTTCGCTAACACTGCTAATACTACTATTACAACAGCTATTACTTCAACTGCCACTACTACTACTACCACTTCTAAGACTACAATTACTGCTACTACTCCTACAGCTACTACTACTGCTACCACTACCACTCCTCCTCCTCCTACTACTACTGTTACAACTTGTACTACAACTACTACAGCTACTACTGCTACTACTGTAAGTATTACTTCTATTCCGACTACTACTGCTACTACTATTTTTGCTACAACTACAACTACTATACTACTACTGTTGCTACAACTATTACTCTGACGATTACTACAATAATTAGTATTACTACTACTACTACTACGTCTTCTGCTACTGCGGCCACTATTATTACTATTAATGCTACTGCTGCTACTACTACAGATACTACTACTACTACTACTACTACTTCGGCTACTTCTGCTACTTCTATTACAATAGCTACTACTTCTTATACTATAACTACGACGATTCCAATTGATACTACCACTACTGCTACTTCTACTGCTATTACTTCTACTATTGGTACGACATCTACCACTTCTGCTGCAATTATGGCTACTTCTGCTACTACTACAACCACTATTATGACTGCTACAATGGATACTATTGCAACTACTATTACTACTACATCTACAAATCTTACTACTACTACTACTACAACAACTACTACTACAGCTACTACTGCAAATACTACTACTAATACTACTACTACTACTGCTACTATTACTACTACTACTGCTACTACTACTGTTGCTACTACAATTGGAAATGTGACTCCTACTGCTCCTACTGCTTTTTCGACAGCTACTACTTTTGGTACTACTGCTACTGCTGCTGCTATTACTATTGCTACAATTGCTGCTACTACTATTTTTACTGTTGCTAGTACTACCACTACTGTTATTACTACAAATACTTGTACTACTACTACTACGACCACTACTATTACAACAACAACGACTACTACTACTACTACTAGTGCTACTACCATTACTACCAACTCTACCACTACTACAATTACTGCTACTACTATTATAGTTATTGCTCCTACTACTATTTCTCCTTCTACTACTACTATTGCTTCTACTACTTCTATTACTTATGCGGCAACTACTACAACAACAACTACTACTACAACTCTTGCTGCTGCTACTGTCACTACCACTTCTTCAACTACTACTACTACTCCTACTACTAGTGCGGCTACTTCTACTCGTACAGCTATTACTACTACTGCTACTACTACAACTTTTTCTGACACTACTACAAGTGCTACAACGAGTACAACGACTGATACTATTGCCGTTGCTACTACTACTACTACTGCTACTACTGCTGCTACTACTACTACTAGTATTAGTAGTACTACTACTACTATTAGTACTACTAGAATTGTTACTACTACTACTACAACCACTACTACTATTACTACTATTGCTATAACTACTACTACTACTACTACTAATACTACTACTGTTACTACTACTATTCCTACTACTACTACAACTACTACTGCTACTGCTACTACTTGTGCTACTACGGGCTACTACTGCTATTGCTACTTCCACAACCATGACTACTAAGACTTCTCCTATTATTACCACTACTGCTACAACTACTATCACTACTACTACTATTGCTACTACTATTGCTACTACTAGTGCTACTACTACTACCCCAACTACTAAGACTACTAATACTACTACTACTGCTGCTACAACTACTACTCCCAATACTACTACTGCTATTGCTATAACAGCTACAGCTACTATTGCAACTACTGCAACTACTGCTGCCACTACTACTACAGCTACTACTACTATTCCTAACTCTGCTACTACTACAACTGCTAATACTACTACTGCTTTTACTATTACTAGTACTACTCCTACTACTACTACTTCTACTACAACTACTACTCCTAGCACTTATACTACTACTACTTGTGCAGCTTCAACTACAACTATACTAGTACTACAAGAACAACTATTGCTTCTACAACTATTACTACTGCTGCTGCTACTACAACAACAACAACAACTGCTTCTACTACTTCTTCTCCTCCTCCTCCTCCTCCTCCTCCTACTACTTCTGCTACTTCGACATCTCCTCCTTCTACTACTACTCCTACTACTATTGCTACTGCTACTACAGTAACTACTACTGCTGCTATTACTACTAACACTACTACTTGTCCTACTACTAGTTCGACTACCGCTACATGTACAAGTACTATAGCTGCTACGACTATGACCTCTGTTGCTACAAGTACTACTAATATTCCTCCAACTACTACTACAATTGCTACTACTACACCTACTATTACTGCTAATACTACTACTACTAGTACTCCTACAACTACTGCTACTACGACCACAAGTATTGCTACTACTACTACTGCTCCTACTACAACTCCTACTACTACTACAACAATAACCACTATTGCCACTACTGATACTTGTGCTACTACTGCAAATACTACTATTTCCACTACTACTACTGCTATTGCTACTACAACTATTAGTACTACTACAGCTCCAACAACAACTACTACCACAACAGCTACACCAACTACTAGTACGACTATTGCTCCTACAGCTACTACAATTTCTACAGCAGATACTACTACTACAGCTACTACTATTACTACTACTACTGCTACTATTAATATTAAAACTACTACATCTACTACTACTACAACTTCTTCTCCTACTACGACTGCTACCACTGTTACCGCTCCTACTACTACTACTACTACTACTACTACTCCTACTCCTACTACTACCACCATCACTACTACTACCACTGATACTCCTGCTACTTCTGCTGCTACTACTACTTCCACTGCTTTTACTCCTACTACCACAAGTACTGCTACTACCACTACTACGACTACTACTACAACAACAACTACTACTACAGCTAGTACTATTACTACTACTACTACTACAACAACAACTATTGCTATTACTACTACTATTCCTCCTACTACAACTACTATTTCTGCTGTTACTACTACTACTACTACTACTACTACAACAACAACAACTACAATTGCTGTTGCTGCTACTACGATGATTACTATTCCTATTCCTACCACCACTGCTACTACTTCTACAACTACTATTAGTACTACTATTTTTGCTACTGCTACAACTACTACTGCTACTATTGCTACTACAACTACTACAACTCCAACTACTATACTATAACAACTACTACTTCGGCTGCAACTACTTTTACTATGACCACTGCTTTCGCTTACTACTTCTATTACTACTGCCACTTCCACTACTACTACAACTACTACTATTGCTACTATTACTATAGCTAGTGCAATTACTGCTGCTGCTGCTCCTACTACTACTACTACTACTACTATTACCCGTACTGCTACTACTCCAACTGCTATGACTACTATTACTAATAATACTATTACTATAATTACAACTACTAGAACTATTACGACTACTGCTACAACTACGACAGCTACTTACTACTACTACTTCAAATGTGGGTACTACCGCTGCTGCTAATACTACTCCGGCTACTACTACTACTACTGCTCCTACTACTAATACTACTACTACAAATCCTACTGCTACTACTTATTCAACTATTACTACTACAACTACTACTATTACTACTATTATTAATGATTTTGCTAATACCACTATAACTATTACTATAATAACAACTATTACTACTACTACTTGTACTACTATTACTACTCCTGCTGCTACAGTTGCCACTGCTACTACTACTACTACTCATATGATTGCTACTACGACAACTACTAAAGTTACAAGCACTAATTCTAGCACAACTACTACTGCCACTACTTCTACCCCTACTACAACTTATTCTACCACTACCGCTACTACTGCTACTAGTAGTGCTTCTACTACAACGACAACAACAACAACCACTACCACTACTGCTACAACAACTACTACTTCTCGTACAACATCTACTACTTCTACTACTACTATAACTACTACTATTTCTACTACTACTGCAACTACTACTGCTACTACTACTACTACTACTACTACTACTACTACTACTACTATTGCAACTTCTGCTACTTCTGCTTCTACTACTACAACTACTACTAGTACTATTACTACAACTATTACTACTACCACTAGTACTACTACTATCACTACTTCTGCTCCTACTACCACTACTATTACTACAACTACAACTACCACTACAATATAACAACTACTACTATGACCACTACTACTACTACAACTGCTACTATTACTATTACTATTGCTATTACTACTACTACTACTACTATAGCTATTACTGACTATTACTTCTAGTATTGCAACTATTACTGCTACTGTTACTAATGCTACTACACTACTATTTCTACTACTCGTTCTGCTTCTACTACTAGTACTCCTATTATTGCTACTACAGCTACAACAAGTTCTCCTACTGCTACAACTATTACTACTACTTCTACCACTCCAACTACTAATGCTACTACTACTGCTGTGATTATTGCTACTACTTCTGCTATGGCCACTATAACTGCTACTGCTACAAATCCAACTAAAATTGTTGCTGCAACTACTATTGGTACTTCTCCTACTACTGCTACTACTACAGCTACTATACTACTACTACTACTACTCCTGCTGCTATAGCTACTACCACTTCTACTACTACTACTACTATTTTTGTGACTATGAATACTACTAGTATAGCTGCTACTACTCAACATCTCGTACTACTACTACTCTTGCTACTACTATAGCTACTACTACTATTTCTGCTGCTACTGCTACTACTATGACTACTAATAGTTCTACTACTACAACCACTACTACTACTGCAACTAAAACTACTACTACTACTACTACAACTA
>RXID01022310.1:0-125409 GCA_005019695.1 Trichopus zeylanicus subsp. travancoricus
ACTACTACTACTACGACTACTGCTACTACTACTATGACTACTGTTACGACTACTACAGCAACTACTACTATTACTAATACTTTTTTTATTACTACTACTACAACTATAAGTACTACTCCCACTACTACTACTCCTACTACTACTACTACTACTACTACTACTACTACTACTACTAATTCTATTACTGCTACTACTTCTACTACTTCTACTAGTACTTTTACTACTCCTACTACAACTACAATTACTACTACTACTACTTCTGCTGCTGCTACTAGTACTATTACTACTATTACTGCTACTTCTATTACTACTGCTACTACTATTACTTGTACCGCTAGTCCTACTAGCACTCCTACTACTACAACTACTACTTCTACCACTACTACGACTACTACTACGACTGTTGCTACAACTGCTAGTTGTAGTACTACTACTATTACTGCTATCACTAATACTACTACTACTATTACTACTACAACTAGCACTACTACTACTTCGACTACTACCCCTACTCCTATTAATACTCCTACTACTACTGCTACCACTACTACTTGTACAGCTACTCCTACAACGACTCCTACAACTACTACGTCTACTGTTACTATTGCCACTACTACTGCTAGAACTAATACTGCTCGCTACTATTATTACTACCCCTACCACTACTACTACTACTACTAGTACTGCTACTGTTGCTATTGCTACTCCTATAGCTATTACTAATATCTCTACTACTACTACAACCACTTCTACTACTACTGCTGCTACTACTGCTACAACTCCTACTACTACAACTAATACTGCTACCTCTACAGCTATCACTACAACTACAGCTGCTGCTGGTACTACTGCTATAACTACTACTACTACTACCACTGCTACTACAACTGCTAATTCTACTACTACTAGTACTACGACAACAACTACTACTACTTTAGCTAATACTACTACTCATACTGCTGCTACTGCTATGGCTGGTACAACTGCTACTACGACTAGTATAGCTCGTACGACTACTACTACTACAAGTATTACAACAACAAAACTGCTGCTAAAACTACTACTATTGTTGCTGCTACTGCTACTGCAGCTACAATCGCTACTACAACTAGTACAGCTAGTACTGCTACTACTTCGGCAACTACAAGTACTAGACAACAACAATAACAACAACTACTACTACTACTGCTGCTGCTACAACTACTACAATTACTTCAGATACTAGTACTGCTACTACTACTAGTACTATTACTACTACAAATGCTACTACTACAACGACTACAATAACAACAACTACTACTACTGCTGCTACTAATGCTATCACTACTGTGACTGCTACTTTTCCTACTTCTACTACTACTAATACAACTACCACTACTACTTCTGCTATTGATTTTGCTACTACAACTACTACTACTACTGCTACTACTATGGCTAATGCTACCACTACTACGACTGCCCCCATTACTACTACTACAGATACTAGAACTACTACTACTACTACTTATACTGCAACTACAACTACAACAATTACTGCTACTGCTACTGTTATTGCCGCTATTACAACTACTGCAACGACTACTTCTTCCAATACAACACTATTGCTTCCGCAGCTGTTGCCGCTACAACTATAGTGTCTACTTCTGCTACTACTACAACTACTACTGTTGTTGCTGCTCTTACAACTACTACTGCTATTGCTGCTACTACTACAACAACAACAACTACTACTATTGCACCAACTACTATTATTACTACTATTACTGCTAGTCCTACATCTACTATTGTTCCTAATACTACTGTTATTACTACTACTACTACCAATCCTATTCTGACTACTACTTCTACTACTACTATTACTACAACAACAACTACTACTACTACTACTCCAGCTGCTACTTCTTATACTACTCCTACTACTACTACTAGTGTACTAGCTGCCGCTGCAACTACTACTACTAATGCTATTTCTATTACTACTACTAGTACTACTACTTTTATTGCTACTCCAACTACTCCTCCTCCTCCAACTACAACTACGATTACTATTGCTTCTGCTACTACTACTTCTACTACTAATGATGCTACTATAACTACAACCACTACTAATACTACTACCACTACAACTACTTCTACTACTACTCCTACTCCTATTACTACTACAACAACCACTACTACTACCACTACTACAGTTGCTAGTACTACTCCAAGTGCCACAACAACAACAACAACTACTACTATTGCTACTACTATTGATTCTGCTGCAACAACTGCAACTACTACTACTACTGTGGCTACTACTACTACCATTACTACTGCTACTACTGCGACTGTTATTACTACTACTACTACTAATACTGCTACCATTTCTACTAAAACTACAACCATAACTATAATAACGACTATTACTACTACTATCACGACTACTACTACTACTTTTACAGCAGTTACTACTACTATTACAACACTACTAATACGGTAACGACAACTACAGTTGCTGCGACTACCCCTACAAGTACTACTACTGTTGCTCTTATAACAACAACAACTACTACAGCTACTGCTACTAGTACAATTGCTACTATTACTATTACCACTATTAATTCTACTACTGCTGCTGATGCTGCTGCTCCTACTACTACTGATACTTCTATTACTTCTTCTATTAGCACTACTTGTACTGCAACTCCTACTACTACTCCTAGTTCTACTTCTACTACTACTTCTACTATGACTACTATTACTACGGCTGCTGCGACTGATATTGCTAGAACTACTACTATTGCTACTACCATTACTACTACTACTACTACTACTACTACTACTACTACAACTACTACTACCACAACAACAACAACTACTACTAATACTACTACTACTATAGTTGTTAGTACTACAACAACAACTACTACAACTGCTACTACTACCACCACCACTACTACTACTACAGTTGCTAGCACTACTACTACTAGTACTATAACTACTGCTTCTACTACTACTACTACTTCTACTACTACTATTGCTGCTAATAGTACAACTACAACTACTACTACTGCTAATACGACTACTACTACTATTGCTACAACCTCAACTACTACAACTACTGCCACTTCCGGTACTACTACTATTACCTCTATTACTGCTACTGCTATTACGTCTACTACTACTGTTACAACTACTATCTACTACCACTATTGGTATTACTAGTACTACTTTTGCAGTTACTAGTACTGCTATTACTATTCCAACTATGGCTACTACTACTACTACCTCTACTACTACTACTATTACTCCTACTACTGCCGCTACTCCTACCAATGATACAGCTCCTCCTTCTGCTTCTACTGTTACTCCAGCTACAATTACAACTCCTACTACTAATAATAATTCTATTATAGCTGCTACTGCGACCGCCGCTACTAATGCCACTACTACTCTTATTACTACTACTACTACTCTTACTAGTGCAGCTATTACTACTACTACAACTACTACAATTGCTGCTACATCTACTACTACAACTACTGCTGCTGCTCATACTACAACTACTACAACTACTGTGAATGCTGCTACTACTACGCCTGCTCGAACTCCAGCACCTACTACTACTACTACAACAACTACTATTACTACTATTACTACTACTACTACTACCACTGCTACAACAACAAGAACAAAAAGAACAATAACAACAACAACTACTACTACAACAATAACAACAACTACTGCTACTATCACCACTTCTGTTGCTATTGCTGCTACTACTACTACTAGTGCAGCAACCACTGCTACAACTACAGCTACTACTGTTATTACAACAGCTACCACTAATAGTCGGACTACTACTACTTCTGCTATTGCTACGACTATTACTGCTTCTGCTGCTGCTATTGCTACTACTACTACTACTACTACTACTATAGCTACTGCTCCTCCTCCTACTACCACTCCTTCTACTTATTTTACTTGTAATACTACTACTACTGTTGTAGCTACTGTTGCTAATACTACTACTACTACTCTTGCTGCTTTTACTACTACGACTACTAATACTACTACTACTACTACTGCAACAACTACAGTTATTACTACTACTACTGCTACTATGACTGTTACTACTATTGCTGCTACGACTACAATAACAACTACTACTAATATAGGAACTGCTACTGCAACAACCATTTCTACTACTACTACTGTTACTACTATTGCTACTACTGTTGTTGCTGCTACTACCACTACTATTGCTAATAATACTACTACTGCTTCTTCTGCTACTACTACTACTACTACTGCAGTTGCTGCTGCTTTCGCTCTTGCTACTACTACTACTGGCACTACAACTACTATAGCTACTACAGCTGTTGCTTCTACTACTACTACTACTACTGCTACTCTCACTGTAGCTACTACAACTATTGCTGCAGCGATTGCTACTATTGCCACTATTGCCACTACTATTATTGCTGCTGCTACGACATCTACCACTTCTGCTATTACACCTACCATTCTACAACTACCGCTACTACTATTGCTTCTTCTCCTACTACTACTACTACTATTATAACTACTGCTACTGCGACTACTACAACTACTACTACTGTTACTACTACAACTAGTACTACTACCATTACTACAACAACTTCTCCTAGTACTACTCTTACTACTACGACTACTTCTACTACTATTACTATTATTACTACTACTACTACCACTGCAACTACTTCTACTGCTATTGCTACTACTAGTACTATGGCTACTACTATTGTTACTACTACTACTACTGCTTCTACTGTAGCAATTGCTAATACTCCAGCTACTACTACGACTCCTACTACCTCTACCAATACTACTACTACTACTATTACTACCCTGCTACTGCTATTACCAATATTGCTACTACTACTATTAAGACTATTGCTACTACTGCTACTACTTCTGCTACCACTTCTGCTAGTAGTATAACTACTACTATCGCTGCTACTGTTTCTACTACTTCTACTACTACTAATACAACAAATATTGCTACGACTATCACTACTACTATGACTGTTGCTGCTACTACTACTACAACAACTACAACTACTGCTTGTATTACTCCTAATGTTGCCGTTGCTTCTGCTGTAACTAGTTCTACTATAACTGCTACGGCTACTACCACTATTACTACAACTACTACTGCTGTTGCTTATGCTACTATACTGTTGCTGCTACAACTTCTTCTACTTTGACTTTTACAACTACTACTTCTACTACTACTGCAACTACTACTACTACTACTACTACTACTACTACTATTGCTCCTACTACTACTATGACAGCTGCTACTCCTACTGCTACGGTTGCTGCTAATACTGCTACTACTACTACTTCTACTACTACTACAGCTACTAGTACTATTTCAACTACTACTGCTACAACAAGTACTAGTACTAATGCTGGTACTGCTACTACTATTATGGCTATTAATAGTACTACTACTACAACCACTACTATTACGATGACAACAACAACAATAACAATTACTACTGCAACTACTGCCATTGCTACTACTACCACTTCTACTATATCTACTACTACTACTGCAACCATACTTCAACTGCTTCTACAACAACTACTACTACTTCTTTTCCAACAATAACAAGTACTAATACCTCTCCTACTACTACTACTCCTACTACTACTACTACAACTACTTCTACTATTGCTACTACTAGTACTACAAATACTGCGACTACTACTACTTCTACTACTGCGACTACTACTACTACTACGTCTATTACGGTGACTACTACTACTACTACTACTGCTACTATTGCCACAACTACTACTCCTTCTCAAGCAACAACTGCTACTGCTACTACTACTGCAACTACAACTTCAGTTACTACTGCTACTACTACTCTTGCTACAACTACCACAACTACCGCTGTTGCTACTACTACTGCCACAACAACAACAACAACTACTACTACTGTTACTACTAATACTTCTTCTACCGTTGCTACTAATACTGCTGCAATTACTATTACAACTACTACTTCTGTTGCTACTACTAATGCAACTATTACTACTGTTGATGCTACTACTACTAATTCAACTACTACTACAACTACTGATACTACTACTACTAATCCTACTGCTACTCCAACTGCTACCACCACCACTACTACTATTACCACTTCTAATGCAACTGTTACAACGACTATAACTACTGCTACTACTACTGCTACCACTATTATGACTGTGGCTACTTCTACTGCAACTATAATTATTACTACTACTACTACTACTACAACAACTACTACTATAGCTACTCTCGATTTAGCTACTATAACAACTACTACTACAACAACTGCTACTACTAATACTACTACTACCACTATTGCTTCTGCTATGGCTTCTGCCACTACTACTTCCGTTGCAGCTACAATTAGTACTACAAATACTACTTCGACTATTGGTACAACAACAGCTGTAAGGGCTGCTACTACTATTACTATAACGAATACTACTACAACAGCTACTACTACTATTACTACTTCTACGACTACAACAACAACTACTACTACCACAACTACTATAGCTCCTACTACTACTACTACTACAACTACTATAACTACTACAACTACGATTACTACAACTACTACTACAACTATAACTAATACAACTACTACTGCAAGTACTACTACAATAACTACTTTTCCTTCTAGTCCTATAACTACTATTATTACTAATACTACTATTATTATTACCACTACTACTAATTCAACTAGTACAACTGCTACTGCTCCTAACACTACTACTCCTACAACTACAACTACAACTACTATTACCGCTACTACTTTTGCTACTTCAACTGCTACTTCTCCTACTACACCTACTACTACTACAATTACTACTACTGCCGTTACTACTACTATTACTACTATTTCTATTACAACTGTTACTACCACTACTTCTACTACTAAGGCTACTATTGCTACTACTACTGCTGCTGCTGCTACTACTACTGCTACTACTGCTACAACTACTACTTCTACTACTACTACTACTACCCCTACTACTACTCTAACAACTATCACTACTTCTTTTACTACTGCTTATACGACCACTACTACTACTACTACTGCTAATACTACTATAGCTAATGCTACTGCAACTACTGCTACTACTACTGCAACCACAGCTACATCTACTACTACTACACCTACAGCTTCTACAATGACTACTTCAGCTACTACTACTACTACTACTACTACTACTACTTGTACCACTACTACTACTGCAGTTGCTCCTATTGCTACTACTACTACAAAAACTACAACTACGGCTACTACTACTTTAACTGCTTCTACTTCTACTAATACTACTATGGCTGCACTACTGCTACAACTGCTACTGCTACCACTACTGCAACTACTGTAACTACTAGTATAGCTACTACTACCGCAACTACTAATACAACAACTACTACTGCTATTACTACTTTTACAACTACTACAATTATTATCACTACTATTACTACCAAAACTACTATTACAACCGCTACTACTGATTCTGATGCTATAATTAGTACTACTACTACTGCTACTGTTGCTAGTACCGCTAATACTACTATTGCTGCCACGACTGCTAGTGCTACTACTACTACTTCTGAAGCTACAGCTACTATTTCTACTACTACTACAGCTACAACAACTACTGCTACAGCTAATATTACAGCTACTACTTCTACCATTATAGCGACTACTACTAGTACGACAGCGCTAATACTTCTTTTATTGTTGCTATAATTACTAGTGCTACTACAACTACAGTCGCTGCGACTACTGGTAGTACTACTGCTGCTACCACTGCTGATGCTTTTACAACTACAACTACCATGCTGCTATTGTAACTACTACTACTGCTACAACGACAACGACCCCTACTACTATTACTATGAGTATTAGTAATACTACTTCCAAGACAACAACAACTTCTTCTATTACTACTACTAGTACAACTGTTACTGTTGCTACTACTACTAAAACTGATGCAGCAGCTACTACTGCTACTATTACTACTACAACAACAACAACTACTACTATTATTATTATTGCTGCTGCTGCTACTTCTACTACTAACATTACTAGTAGTACGACTACTACTACTACTATTACCACTATTACTGCAACTACTACTATTACTACTATTACTGCCATTACTACTAATACTGCCACTACTACTACTGCTACTACTACCACTTCTACCGCTACTACTGCTATTGCTAATACTACTATTACTACTACTACTACTACAACTGTTACTATTACTACATCTACTGCTACAACCAATACCATACTGCTATTACTACTACAACAACAACTACTACTAGTTCTACTACTACTACTCCTAACTACTATTACTACTACTACTACTACTATAACTACGGCTGCTGCAACTGCAACTGCAAGTACTACTACTATTCCTACTACTACTACCATTACTTCAACTGGTGCTACAACTACTACCATAATTACTACTACTACTACTATTTCTACTACTACTACTACTACTACTACTACTACTACTCCTACTCCTAGTGCTACTACTATTACTATAGTAATACTATTACTAGTACTGCTACAACTAATACTGCATCAATAACTCCTACAACAACTGCTACTACTAATACAACTCCTACTACTATGACTGCTACTACTATTAATTCTACTATAGCTACTGCTACTCCTACTTCTCCTCCTCCTACTACTACGACCGCTAATACTACTACTATTATTACTACGAATAGTTCTACTACTACGCCTACTCCAAGACCAATTCCACCTACTACTCTTACTACTACTACTATTAGCACTACTACTGCTACTATTACTACTCTTACTATTACTACTTCTATTACTACAACTACTTCTACTGCTACTAGTACTACAACTACTTCATCTGCCACTACTACTACAAATATTGCTACCACTACGAATAGTACTAATACTATTAACTACGACTACTAATACGACTACTACTGCTACTACTACTACTACTACTACTGCTGCTGCTGCTGCTACTACTACTACTACTACTACAACTACCACTACTGCTGCTGCTGTTTCTCCTACTTCTACGACCACAACTCCTACTGCTGCTACTTTCATTACTACGAATCCTCCTAGTACCTTTACAACTACTATTACTAGTGCTCCCCTATGACAATAACTACTTCTGCTACTAGTACTCCTACAACAAATATTACTATTGCAACTATGATAACTACTTGTACTACTCCTACTACTATTACTACTACTACAACTACTACTACTCCTACTGGTACTACAACTCGTATTACTACTGCTACTACAACCACTGCTACTACTACTTCTACTACTACTACTACCACCACCACCACCACCACTGCTACTACTGTTACTACTACTACAACAATAACTACTACTACTGTTGCAACTACTACTTCTACTTCAACTACTACCACTTCTGCTACTGCTACTTCTACTACTCCAACTTCCACTATTAATGCTAGTACCACTATTACTAGAATTACCTCTTTTATTACCACTACTACTACTACAACAACAACAACTACTACTACTACTACTGCTGCTGCTACAACTTCCAATACCCCTACTATTACTATTATTACTACCACTACTACTACTACTACTATGGCTGATGCAACTACCACTACTACTCCAACTAGTACTACTATTACTACTACAACAACAATGAATTCTACTACTGCTACAACTACTGCAACTATTATTACTACTACTACTACTACTACTTCTACTAATACTACTACAACTACTCCTATTGCTACTATTACTACTACAACTAATAGTACTACTACTATTACTACTACTGCTCCTACTAATACTCCTTCTACTACTACTACAACAACAACAACTACTACTACAACTCCTACTACCCTGACTACTACTACCATTACTTCTACTATCTCTACTGCTACTCCTACTACAAATACTACTACTATTAGTACGACTACTGCTATTATAACTAATACATCTACTGCTACTCTTACTCCTACACCTTCCCCCGCTACTGCTCCGATTACTACTTCTACTTGCACTACTACTACTAGGGATGCTACTACTACAACTACAAATACTACTACTACCACTTCTACAACAATTTCTACAACTTCTTCTACTACTACTTCTACCACAACTACTACTAATATTGCTACTGCTACTACTACAATAGCAACAACAACAACAACAACAACTACTACTTCCAACTACTACAACAAATACTAGTACTGCTACTACTACTGCTGCTACAACTTCTACTATTACTACTACTGCACAAGTACTATAACTGCTACAGCTGCTACTACTAGTACTACTACTACTACTACTATTGCGACTATTACTACTACTGCTGCTGCTGCTGCTGCTACTACTACAACTAGTATAGCTAGAACTGCTACTACTACTACTAATATTTCTATTGCTACTACAATTACTCCTACTACCACAACTACTACAACTACTGATACTACTACTAGTTCCACTACTACTACTACTACTACTACTACTACTACGACTACTGTTACTACTGCTGCTAGCACTGCACTATTGCTGCAACTACAACTACTATCATTGCAACTCCTCCAATAACTACTACTATTACTACTGCTAATTCTACTACTACTACTACTACCACTACTACTACAATAACTCTTTTTGCTGCTACTACCACAACTCCTACTACTATTACTACTGCAACAACTGCTACCGCTCCTACTAGGACTACTAGTACTAGAACTAGTACTAATGCTACTACTACTACTACTAGTACTCATCCTACAACGACTACTACTAATACTACTACAACTACTACTATTACTACTACTACTACTACTACAACTACTACTAATACCATTACTACTACCCGTAGAACTACAACTACTACTACCACGACTTCATCTACTACTACTACTATAATAACTACGACTTCAACTACAACTATTACCACTACTACTATTGTTGCTGCTATTGCTTCTACCACTACTACTACTGCTACTATTACTACTAATACAACTAATACTACTACTACTACTAGTACTTCTACTACTAGCACAATTGCTACTACTACTAACACTAACACAACTAATAGTACAACAACAACAACAACAACAACAACAACAACTATTACTACTACTAATACTCCTACTACTACTCCAACTCCTACATCAACTGCCGCTATGACCTCTGCTACTAATATTACTATTACTGTTACTAATACTACAACTAATCCTAATACTCCTACTACTACTACTACTACTTCTACTATTACTACTACTACTACTACTGCTACTCCACCTACTACTACTACTCCTAGCACTCATAGTACTACTATTACTTATGTTGCAGCTGCTATCCCTGCTACTACTACTACTACAACTACTTCTACTACTACTACTATTCCTACAACAACAACAACAACTACTACTACTGCAACAACAACAACTACTACTCCTACTCCTACATTGACTTCCACTACTACTCCTACTACTATTATTACTACTACCACTCCTTACACTCCTTCTACTACTACTACTGTTGCTGCTACTACTAGTGCTACTACGACTAGTGCTACTACTACTACTACTTCAGCTAATGCTATTAATAATGCTATTACTACTACTTCTACAATTATTAGTACTACAAATACTACTGCTGCTACTGCTACTACTACTACTACTACTACTACTACTACTACTACAACTACTACTACTAATACTACTATTACCACTTCTATTACTACCACTACTACTCCTACTCATTTTACTATTACTACTACTACTACTTCTGCTCCAGCTCCTACAACTACTACTATTACTTCTTCTACTACTACTGCTCTAGCTTCTATTACTACTACTGCAACTATTGTTGCCGCTACTACTACTACTACGACTACTTTTGCCACTAATGCTATTCTATCGCTACTGCGGCTACTACTACTACTCCTACTACTTCACCAACTATTAGTACTGCTACAACAACAACTACTACTACTACCACCACTTTGACCGCAGCTACTACTGTTGCTAGTACAACAACAACTACTACTATTGTTGTAGCTATTGGTAATAATACTACTACTACTACTCCAAATACATCTATTACTACTACTACATCTGCTGCTACTACTAGTACCATACTGCTATTACTACTACTACTTCGACTACTACTACTTCTACCACTGCTATAGCCATTGCTCCTGCTATTACTGCTCCTGTAGCTATAATGACAACTACCATACTTCACCTACTACAACTATTATTGCTACAACAACTACTGCACTAATAATGCTACTGCATCTACTTCAACCACTACTACTACTAGCAGTTTTACTTTGGTAGCTACTCCTACCTCTTCCACTGGTGCTATTGCAGCTACTGCCATTACTACTACCACTGCTACTACAACTACAAGAACAACTACTACTAATACTACCACGGCTACTGCTACCACTACTACCACTACAACTACAGCTACAGCAGCTACTACTGCCACTACAAGCACTACTGTTGCTACTAATGCTACTTCTACTACTATTGGTACTACTACTACGACTACTACTACTTTGACTTCTACTACTATGACTATAACTACTACTACTTCTACTACTACTACTACTACTACTACAAGTACTACTGCTACTACTACTACTAATACTACTACTACTACTACTACTACTACTACTACTATGGTTGTTGCTACTACTACTACGAATACTCCTACTACCACCTCTACTACAACTTCTACAACTACTTATACTGCTACTAGTACTTCTACTATTACTTCTAATACTACTACTACTAATATTGCAACTGCTATTACTACAATAACAACAAAAACAACGACAACAACAACAACTACTACTACAAGTACAACTACAAATACTAGTACCGATACTACTGCTGCTGCAACAACTTTTATAACTACTACTGCTGCTACTAAACTACAACTGCACAAGTACTACAATTACGACCATTGCTGCTACTACTCCAATTACTACTACTATTGTGACTACTACTACTACTACTACAACAACAACAACTACAATAGCTTGTACTGCTTCTGTTACTACTACTGCTGCTCTTGCTCCTATTGCGTCAGTCATACCCTACCTTTTAGTCATACCTCATGCCGAACTCCTTTGCCGTGCGTGGGAATTCTCAATTCTATCTTGGGCGAAAGCGCGTGTAAACCGTAGAGACTTGGTGCCGGGGTAGTGCCTTGCTTTTACCTTAGCGCCGGGGATGCGGGGTAGGCGAATACCGAACTTTATTTCAGTGCACCAACAAGAAAAGGTCGCTTAAGGCAACCTTTACCGAACCGTCGAGTGAAATTGAACCTATCTCCCCCTCCTTCCGGCGTTGGGAAAGAAACAGGGATGTGAGGCTTAGCCGATTGAGAACACCTAGGGCCCGGGGGTGGGAAACCCCCGTAAAAGATAGGTTCTAATTGACTTGATTAATGAAAAACTCCCCCGAACGTTTATCTTTTCGCATTCAAGTACAGGAGCTGTAGAGAAGCAGTGGTTAAAAAACAAAGTGAAAGATTGCCTTGAAGCATGAAAAAGTATCCCGAAGGTTTATCTTTCTACTTTCAAGAGGGTGTGAGGCTTCACCGATTGAGAACACAAAGCTTATAATTGACTTTAAGGGTGAAATAGTCTCAGCTGCGCTCTGTTGTTCCCCTTTCATTGTTAAAGTGAGCTACTACCCTACTAGTTGTCCACGAGCTAAGAACTGCTACTACTACTACTACTCCACCTCCTAAAACTACTACTACTAATACTACTACAACTTCTACTACTATTACTACTACTACTACTACTACTACTATTATTGCAACTACTACTCTGAATACTACTACTACTCCTCCTACTACTATTACTACCACCACAACTTCATCTACTACAACTACTACTACTATGACATCAACTACAACAATTACTACTACTACTATTGCTGATGCTATTGCTTCTACCACTATTACTACTACTGCAACTATTACTTCTAATACTACTAATACTACAACTACTAGTAGTACCTCTACCACTAGCATAATCGCTACTACTACTACTCCTACTAAGGGTACTACTACTACTATCACTAACACTACTACTACTACTACTACTACAACAACAATAACAACTACTACTACTACTACTACTACTACTACTACTACTACTACTACTACTATCACTTCTATTACTACCACTACTACTCCTACCCATTTTACTGTTGCAACAACAACTACTTTTGCTCCAACTCTTACAACTACTACTATTACTTCTTCTACTACTACTGCTCTAGCTTCTATGCTGCTATTATGCCTATTGCTGCCACTAGTACTACTACTGCTGCCACTACTACTGCTACTAATACTATTATTATCGCTGCTGTGGCTACTACTACAACTACTACTATTACTTCACCCACTACTACTACTACTACTACTAATACTACTACTACTGCAACCACTTTTACCGCTATTGCTACTATTGCTAATACTACTACCACTGCTATTGTTGCTGCTATTCCTAATACTATACTAGTACTACTACTACAACTATTACTACTACTACATTTGTTGCTACAACTAGTACCATATCGCTATTACTACTACTACTACTACTACTGCTACTGCTTCTGCTGCAGCTACAGCTATTGCTCCAGCTATTATTGCTCCTGTTTCTACAACCATAATTACCATACTTCGCCCACTATAACTATTATTGCTATTACTACTACTACACTACTATTGCTACTGCATCTACTTCAACAACTACTAGTACTACTGGAATTACTTTGGGTGCTACTCCTATCGCTTCTACGTGAGCTACTGCAGCTACTGCTATTACTACTAACACATCTCCTACTACTACCACAACTACTACTACTCTTACTACCATGACTACAGCTACTATTGCTACAACTACATCTATAGCTACAGCAGCTACTACTCCTACTACTAGTGCTACTGTTGCTACTAATGCTACTTCTACTGCTATTGGTACTACTACTACTACTACTAGAACAACAACTACTACTACGATTACTACTGCTACCACTACTACTACTACTATTACTACTGCGGCTACTACTATTACTACTTGCACTACTACTACTACGGCTGTCGCTACTACTACTACGAATACTCCTACTACCACCTCCACTACAACTTGTACAACTACTTCTATTGCTACTAGAACTTCTGCTACTACTTCTAATACTCCTACTACTAATATTGCTGCTGCTATTACTATAATAAAAACAACAACAACAACTACTACTACTCTTATTACTACAACAACTACTACAAATACTAGCACTGCTATTACTACTGCTGTAGCAACTTCTACTACTACTACGGCTGCTACAACACTACTACTACACAAGTACAACAACTACTACCATTGCTACTACTACTACTCCAATTACTACTTCTATTGCGACTGCTACTACTACTGCTGCTGCTACTGCTACTATTACAACAACAACAACAACTACACAGCTAGTACTACTACTACAACAACAACAACAACAACAACAACAACAATAATAACTACAACAGCTACTACTACTACTACTACAACTACTACTACTGCTACTACTGCTACTTCCACTACTATTACTACTACTACAACTACTACTACAACTATTACTACTATTATTATTGTTGTTGTTGCTGCTAGCAGTGCACTACTATTGCAATCACTACTACTAACACTGCTACTAGTCCAACAACTACAACTACTACTATTATTACTACTACTACAATAACTCCTTTTGCTACTACTACTACTACTACTATTACTACTTCTACTACTGCAACTACTCCTACCGCTACTACCAATACAACTACTACTAGTAATGAGATTACTACTTCTCATCCTACAATAACAACTACTAATACCACTACTACTTTTACTACTATTACTGCAATTACTACTACTACTACTATTACTACTATTAGTACTACTACTCCTCCTAATACTACTACTATTACTCCTACAACAACTACTACTACCATGACTTCTACTACTACTACTACTACTACAACGACTTCAACTACAACTATTACTACTATGACTGTTGCTGCTGCTGCTGCTGCTTCTACCATAACTACTGCTACTACTACTACTATTACTACTACTAATAATATGATTGCTACTATTAGTACTTCTACTACTAGCACAATTACTACTACTAATCCTACTAAGGGTACTACTACTACTAACACTTACACTACTACTACTACTACAACTTCTACTACTAATCCTACTACTACTCCTAGTACTCCTCCAACTCCTACATCAACTACCATGATGATTCCTACAACTAATATTACTCCTTCTGTTACTAATACAACTACTAATCCTAATAATCCTACTACTACCACTACTACTAGTACCAATGCTACTACTACTACTCCAACTACTACTACTAGTCCGAGCACTCCTACTATTACTATTACTATTGTTTATGCGGCTATCCCTGCTTCTACCACTACTTCTGGTATAAATACTATTACTACTACTACTACAGCTGCTACTGCTCCTACTACTACTACTACTACTACTACTGCTGCTGCTGCTCCTACTACTATTACTACTACTCCTACTCCTCCCACTCCTACTACTACTCCTACTCCTCCCACTCCTACTACTACTCCTACTCCTACACCGACTACCTCTGCTACTCCTACTCCTACTATTACTAGTACCACTCCTTACAGTCCTTCTACTTTGACTACTACTATTGCTACTACTATTACTACGACTACTACTACTACTACGACTACTACTACAGCTGCTGTTGCTACTGCTGCTACAATGACTACTGCTGCTACTACTACTACTACGACTAGTGCTATTAATACTACTACTCTGCTGCTACTGCTACTGCTGCTACTACTACTACCACTACTACCACTACTACGACTTCAATCACTGCCACTACTACACCTACTCATCTTACTGTTACTACTACTATTACTTCTTCTCTAACTCCTACAACTACTACTATTACTTCTTCTTGTACTACTGCTCCAGCTTCTATTACTACTACTGCAACTGTTGTTGCCGCTGCAACTACTGCTACCACTACTACTAATAATACTATTACTATCGTTGTTACGGCTACTACTAATACTACTACTCCTACTGCTTCACCCACTACTACTACTACTACCACTACTACGACTTCTACTGCTGTTGTTGTTGTTGCTAAGACTACTACTACTACTGCTGCTGCTGTTGCTGCTATTCCTAATACTACTACTACTACTTCTCCTACTACAACTGATTCTACTACTACATCTGCTGCTGCTACTAGTACCATACTACTATTACTACTACTACTTCTGTCGCTACTGCAGCTATTGCTCCTACTCTTATTGTTGTTGCTGCTATAACTACAACTACCAATACTTCACCTACTATAACTATTATTGCTACTACTACTATTACTTCTTCTACTACTACGGCTCCAAATTCTATTACTATTACTGCAACTATTGCTGCTGCTGCAACTACTATTGTCACTACTAGTACTAATATTATTACTGTCATTGTTGTAGCTACTACTACTACTACCCCTGCTACTTGACCCACTACTACTACTACTACTTCTAATACTACTACCACTACTACCACTTCCACATCTGTTGCTGCTGTTGCTAAGACTACTACTACTACTACTATTACTATTGTTGCTGCTATTGCTAATACTACTACTACTACTACTTCTCCTACTACAACTCTTACTACTACTACATCTGCTGCTGCAACTAGTACCATACGGCTATTACTACTACTACTACTACATCTACTACAATTACTTCTGCTGCTGCTGCAGCTATTACTCTTGCTATTATTACTGTTGCAGCTACAACTACGACTGCCAATACTTCACCTACTATAACTATTATTGCAACTACTACTACTACACTACTAATGCAACTGCATCTACTTCAACCACTACTAGCAATACTCGTATTACTTTTGTTGCTACTCCTACCGCTTCTACTAGTGTTACTGTAGCTACTGCTATTACAATGACCACAGCTACTATGACTACCACTACTACTAATACTACAGCTACCACGGCTACTGCTACTATTGCAACAACTACTACTACAGCTACTACTGCTACTACTAGTGCTATTGTCGCTATTAATGCTACTTCTACTGCTACTGGTACTACTACAGCTCCACTCCGATTACTACTACAATTACTACTACTACTTCTACTACTTCGACTGCTACTACTACTACCACTACAACTGCCACAACTACTACTATTACTTCTACTACTATTGCTACAACTACTGCTATGACTACTACTATGACTGCTACTAATTGTACTTCCATAACCACTACTACTACAACTATTACGGCTCTTGTTGTTGTTGCTACTACAATACAACAATAACAATAACTACTACTACCGGTACTACAACTGGTATTACTTCTACTACTACTTCTACTACTATGACTTCTGCTACTTCTGCTATTACTACTATTGCCACACTACTCCTTGAACTGCTGATACTACTGCTACAACAGTTATGATTGCTACAACTATTACTATTATTGCTACTTCTGCTACTACTTCTATAGCTACTCCTACTACTACTTCTGCCACTCCTACTACAACCATTACCACTGCGGGTACGAATACCACTACTACTAGTTTTGTTGTTATTACTACCACTGTTGTTCCTTCTACAACAACAACAACAACATCTACCACTACTCTCCTATTATAACAACTATTACTGCTGCTGTTGCTACTATTACTACTACTACTACCACTACTACTGCTACTACTACTACTGCAACAACCACTACTATTATAACAGTTACTACAAATACTAAAATGACTACTACTACCACTACCGCTACTACTACTACTACGACTCCAACTACCACCACCACTACTACAACTAATATTGCTACTATTGCGACTATTACTGCTACTACTACTAACACTAATACTAACTACTAATTCTAATACTCCCACTAGAACTGCTACTTGTACTACTATTACTACTACTACAACTCCGACAACCACTGCTACTCCTAACACTCCTCTTTCTACAGCTACTACTGCTAATACTTCTATTACTACCACTGCTACTACTACTGATACTACAACTACTACTACTACTGCTACGATTATTAGTTTTCCTACAACTACTACTACTACTGCTGCTGCTACTACTACTACTTCTGCTACTAATACCACTACAACTGCTACCACTATAGCTAGTACTACTACTCTTACAACTACTAGTCTACTATGATGACTTCTAGTGCTACAATTGCACCTACGCCAACCCCAACAGTGACTACAACTCCTACTACTACTACCAGTAACACTACAACTACTACTACTCTTAATACAATTCCAATTCCTACTACTACTACTAATACTACTATTACTACTATTACTACAACAACAACTACTACTACTACTACTGCAACTTCTACTACTACGACTACTACTATTACTGCTACTACTACTACTACTACTACTACTACTACTACTACTACTACTACCACTACTACGATTACTACTACTACTACTACCTCGACCTATACTACGACTACTACTACTATGACTTCAACTACTACTATTACTACTATAACTGTTGCTACTGCTACTGCTTGTACCACGACAACTACTAATACTACTACTATTACTACTATAACTACTAATACTTCTACCCCTACTACTACCTCTACTACTAGGGCAATTGCTACTACTACTACCACTAATACGGGTACTACTACTAACGCTAACACTACTACTACTGCTGCAACAACAATAACAACAACAACAACTAATACTACTATTACTACTCTTACTCCTACTACTCCTCCTACTCCAACATCAACTGCTGCTATGACTCCTACAACTAGTATTACTGCTACTATTACTAATACTACATCTAATCCTAATAATTCTAAAATAGTAGTAGTATCAAATAATTGTCTACTACTGCTACATGACTGTACTACTAAGTTTACTACTACTACTCTCCACTAGTATCAGCAAGACCTCAGTAAGCCGTTATAATCCCTTTTCCTTGCCTACTACTATTTACTACTGTGCTGCAGCCTGTATGTCATAGTGGTCATGCTTTCCTGCATACTACTTACTACTGCTACGACTATTTTATTACTTACAACAGTATGCAACTAGCTCTACTAAGTGCTCCTACAACTTACAGTGACTACTACAATATTTCGCTTTACTACTTACATGCTGAAGCTTAACTTAACGATGCTTGCAGTTGCAGTCACGCTACTAACCTGCTAGATTATGAGGACCACTTCTTACAACTTTGAGTACGAAGCAACTAGTGTCTCAAAATACTATATACTATGAATGACTTAACGTTAATACGGTCCTTCCTACTATTACTACTAATACTACTAGTATAACTACTCCTACTACTACAACTTCCATTACTACCATAATTACTCCTACTCCTTTTATTATTACTGCTACAAGTACTTATGCTCCAGCTCCTTCTATGACTACTATTACATCTACTACTACTACTCTAGCTTCTATTACTATTACTATTGCGGTCGCTGCTCCTGCTACTGGCACTACTACTGCTACTAATACTATTGCTGTCGCTGCAGCAGCTACTACTACTACTACTTTTACAACTACGACTGTTTCAACGTTTGCTACTACTACTATTGCCCGACTATTGCTACAACTATACCTACAACTGCAACGACTACTACTATTGCGACTACTATTACTACCGCTGCTGCTGCTATAACTTCGACTAATACTTTTACTACTACTTGCACAGCTGCTCCTTCTACTACTACTGCTACTACGATTACCACTACGGCTATGACAACTACTACTACTACTACTACTACTACTACTTTTGTTTCTATTACTACACTACTACTACTACTATTGTTGCTTCTACAACAATATAAACAACAACTACCACTGCTCCTCCTACTACAACAACTACTACACTTGTTGCTACTACTAGTACTACTACTTCTACTACTACTATTACTACTACTACTATTACTACTTCTAATACTATTACAGGTATTACTACTACTATTCCTACTGCTACTACAACCGCTACAACTACTACAACTACTACTACTATTACTACTAGAAGTAGTAGTAGTACTCCTAATACTGCTACTATAACTATAACTATTACTACTACTACAACAACTACCACTATTACTAGGACTTCTACAACTACTCCTTCAAGAATTACCAATGCTACTACTACTACTCCTACTCATACTTCTACTACTACTACTACAACCCTGCTACTACTATTAGTACCAATACTACTCCAACTGCTGCTACTACTACTACTACTACTACTACTACTACCACTCCTAATACTACTATTAGTACTACTACTGCTATGACTACTACGACTACTACTATGACTACTACAATTAGTACTACTACTGGTATGACTACTACTACTACTACTATGACTACTACTACAACTACTACTACTTCTATGACTTCTACCACTACTTCGACAGCTACCCACTACAAATGCTACTACTACTACTACTAGAACTACTACTACTTCTTGTACTACTACAACTACTACTACTTCACCTAAAATGACTACTACTAATACTACTTCTACTACTACGACAGCTGCTACTACTACTACTCCAACTGGTTTTACTATTACTACTACTACTACTACTGCTGCTGTTGTTATTATACCTACTAATCCCTCTACCACTACTTTTGCTATTACTTCTACTACTACTACTATAACTATTCCCACTCCTAATATTACTATTACTAATTCTACTATTACAACTACTACTCCTACAACTATTACAACTCCTACAACTTCTACTACTGCTAGTTATTTTACAGCTATTAATACTACCACTAAAGCCACAACTACTACAACTTCTACTACTATTGCTACTACTACAGCTACTACAACAACTATACTACAACTGCTGCTACTACTACTGCTACTGATGCTGCTCTTACTACTACTTTTGCTGCTACCACTACTACTACTACTACTACTACTACTACTACTACTAAAACTAATACTAATACTAATACTACTACTCCTACTCCTACTACTAATACTATGACTACTCCAACTAGTACTACTATGACTACTACAACTCCTTCTACTACACCTACTCCAACTCCTACCCCTAATACTCTGAATATTACAACTACGACTACACTCACTATTGCTACTACTATTGCTACTACTAATGTTACTACTAGTACCACTACTACAGTTACTACTACTACTACTCATTTTATGACAACTACTGCTCGTAGTATAAGTAGTAGTAGTAGTATAAGTAGTACTAGTAGTAGTAGTAGTAGTAGTAGTAGTAGTCATTGTAGTAGTAGGAGTGTTGGTAGTATTAGTTGTGGTAGTAGCAGTAGAAGTAGTAGCAGAACTAGTAATTGTTGTAGTAATGGTAGCAATAGTAGTAGTAGCAGTAGTAGTACTAGTAGTAGCAGTAGCAGTAGTAGGAGTAGTAGTAGTTGTTGTTGTAGTAGTAGTAGTGGTAGTATTAGTTGTAGAAGTAGAAGTAGTAGCAGAAGTAGTAGTAGTTGTAGTAATGGTAGCAATAGTAGTAATAGTAGTAGCAGTAGCAAAAGAAGTAGTAGCAATTGTGGTAGTAGTTATATTAGCAATAGTAGTAGCAGTAGCTGTGGTAGTAGTAGTTGGAGTGGTATTAGTACAAGTAGTAGTAGTTGTTGTAGCTGTGATAGAAGTAGTAGTATTAGTAGTTGAAGTAGTGGAAGTTGTAGTAGTAGTTGCAATCATAGTAGTGCGAGTTGCAGCACTAGTAGTAGTAGTGGTAATAGTAGCAGGAGTAGTTATAGTAGTTGTAGTAGTTATTATACTAGCAGTAGAAGTAGGCGTAGGAGTAAGTGTTGTAGTTATAGTAATGGTATAGGTAGTAGATGTAGTAATAGTAGTAGGAGTAGGAGTAGGAATAGGAGTTGTAGTGGGAGTAGTAGTTGGAGTAGTAATAGTAGTAGGAATAGTAGTAAGAGTAATAGTAGGAGTAGAAGGAGTCGGCTTAGCAATAGGAGGAGGAGTTATAGTAGTAGTAGTAGTAGCAGTAGTAGTAGTAGCAGGAGTAGTTATAGTAGTTGTTGTACTAGTAGTAGAAGTAGGGGTAGGACTAGGTGTAGTAGTCGTAGTAATGGTATAGGTAGTAGTTGTAGTAATAGTAGTAGGAGTAGGAGTTGTAGTGGGAGTAGTGCTAGGAGAAGTATTAGTAGTAGGAGTAGTAGTAGGAGTAGAAGGAGTTGGAGTAGCTGTAGGAGGAGTAGGAGTAGCTGTAGGAGGAGTAGTAGTAGTAGCAGGAGTAGTAGTAGTAAGAGTAGCAATAGGAGGAGTAGGAGTAGTAGTTGGATTAGTTGTAGTAGGACTACGAGTAGTAGTAGGAGTAGTAGTAACAGCAGTAGGCATTGGTGTAGTAGTAGTAGTAGCAGGAGCAAGATGACGGTGTAGTTGTCGTAGTAGCAGTTGCAGGAATAGTACTAGTAGTTGTAGCAGTAGTAGGAGGAGGAGATGTAATAGTAGTAGTGGGTGTAGGAGGAGTAATAGTTGGCGTCATTTGTTGCAGCAGGAGTAGTAGTAATAGTTGTAGTTGTTCTTGTAGTAGTAGTAGTACTAGTAGGTGTATTAGTAGTCGGAGTAGAAGTAGGAGTAGCAGTAGCAGTTGGAGTTGGAGTAGAAGTAGTATTAGTAGTAGTAGCAGCAGTAGGAGTAGTAGTAGTAGAAGTTGTAGTAGTTGAAGTAGTTTTAGTACTAGTAGCAGTAAAAGGAGTAGTAATAGTAGCAGTAGGAACAGTTCTACTACTACTACCACTTCTACTTCTAATAGTAATATGACTACTACTACGGCTACTGCTACTACTACTACTTCTCCAACTACTACCACTACTACTTCTCCTGCTACTACAGCTACAACAACTACTACTACTGTGACTACCTCTCCTACTACTGTTATTGCTACTATTCCTACTACAATTGCCACCACTACTAATTTGACTGCTACAACCACAAGTGATACTATTACCACCACAACTAGTACTACTGCTACAACCGCTTCTACTACTACTACTACTACTTTGCCTACTACTACTACTATTGCTACGACTACTACTACAACTGATACTACTACTGCTATTGACACTACTAGAAATAGTACTATAGCTGGTATTGCTACAACTACTACTATTGCCACGAATAATAATTCTACTATTATTGCTACTACTATTACTACAGCTACAGCTAATCCTATTATAACTACTACTAGTACTACTACTGCTGCTACCACTACGACTGCTAGCACCGCTACTACTACTAATACTACTACTGCTAATACTACTATTGCGACTACCTCTCTTACTATTGCTATTGCTACTACCACTACCACAGTTGCTGCTTTTGTGACTACTACAACTAATTCCACTACTACTATTACTCCTACTACTACTACTACTACTACTATGACTACTCCTACTGCTACTACTACTACCACCACCACTACAACTACTACTACTAGTACTTTTACTAATACAACAACTACTACTACTACTACCACTACCGCTCCTTGCACTTCTACAACTGCTATTGCATCTACTACCGCTATTGCAACTACGACTACTACTTTTATTACTACTACTATTATTATTATTACTACTACTACTATTACTACTATTACTACTACTACTACTTCTTCTACTACCACCACTACTACTCCTAAAACTATTAGTACTACAGCTACTACTACTACATCAACTTCTACTACTACTAACACAGCTATGGTTGATACTATGTCTCTTACTGTTTCTACTGCTACCATTGCTATTACTGCTACTACTGCTATTACTGATATTACTCCAAGTACCACTACTACTGTTGCTACTACTACAACTACTACTATTACTACAAATAATAATTCTACTACAAGTTCTACTACTACGACTACTACAACTACTGTTACTACAACATACTGCTACTACTACAACTACTACCGCTACTACTACTACAACAACTACAACTACTACTGCTACTACTACAGCTACTACAACTACTACTGCTAGTACTACTACTACTAGTACTATTGCGACAACCACTGCTACTAGTCCAACTAGTTCTCCCACTACTAGTACTGCTACTACTACAACTGTTACAACTATAAGTTTTGCTTCTATTACTATTGGTACTATAGCTACTACTTCAGTTACTAGTGCTACTGCATCTACTACTGCTACTAGTATGATTGCAAATACTACTAATACAAGCACAACAACTACTACAACTGCTACTACTTTTACTACTATAACTCCTACTACTACAACAACAATTCCTACCCCAACCACAACTACTACTCCTAGGACAACCCCAACTACAACTCCTACAACAACAACAACAACTACTACTCCTTCTACTACACCTACTACTCCTACTGCTACTACAATTACTGCTACAATAACAACTACTATTGTTATTACTACTTCTACTACTACTACTACTACAACTACTCGAACTACTACCGCTGGTGCTAGTGCTACACCTACTACTACTATGACCACAACAACAACAACAACTACTACTACTACTTCTACTACTACTACTACCACCACCATGACTACTAGTAGAACTACCACTACCACTGCTACTATTACTAACACTACGATTACAGCAACTACTACTACAACTACTATCACTAGTACTCCTACTACAACTACAACTACTACCACTACAACAACAACTACTACTATTACTACTGCTCTAGCTAATACTAATAGTACTACTACTACAACTCCTCCTCCTCCTACTACTACTGCTACTACTCCTACCTCTCCTACCGCTCCTACTACTCCTATTACTCCTACTATTGCTACTACGATGTCTACTCCTCCTACTTCTGCTACTTCTGCTGCTCCTTCTACTAGTACTACTACTACTAGCCCTACTACCATTACTATTACTTCTACTACTATTGCTACTACTCCTACTACTACTACTACTACTACTATTGCTAATACTGCTAGTGCTGCTGCTATTGCTACTTCCACTACTACAACAACAACAACTACTACTACTACAACAACTACTGCTATTGCTTTTGACGCTACTACTACTACTACTCCTTTATTGTCTCCTACTACTACTGCTGCTGCTGCTACTACTACTGCTGTTTTTAATACTATTACTACAACAACTACTACTACTTCTGCAACTACCACTAGTGCTACTCCTACTAGTTTTCATACACCGACAGCTAATTCTGTTAGTACTACTACAACTACTACTATTGTTGCTGCTGCGACTTATACTACCACTACTGCTACTACTGCTGCTATTACTACTGCTACTGCTACCACTACTACTATTACCACCACAACAACAACAACAACTACTACTGCTGCTACTACTACTACTATTACTACTATGAATAGTACGATTACTATTACTGCTACTACTGCTACTATTGTGACTAATACTACAACTACTATTAATACTACAACTGTTACTAATACTACTACTACTACAACAACAACAATGACTGCTACTATTAAAACAACGACTACTACCACCACAATTACCACCACCACCACTACTACTACTATTTCTATTACTGCTACTACTACTACTACAACAACAAATTCTACTACTGCTACAACTTCCACTGCTTGAACCACCACTACTACCAATACAACTATTGCTGCTACGACTATTGCTACTGCAACTACTCTATTTTTCCTACTACTGCTACTGCTGCTACTATTCTGATGACTAAATCTTCCACTACTGCTACTACTTCTACAAGTACTACTAGTGCTACTACTACTCAACTTCTCCTACTACTACTAGTACTTCTAGTTCTACGAGTACAACTACTACTACTACAACTAATTCCACTACTAGTGTTACAACTACTACCACTACTGCTATTGCTACAATTGTTGCTCCCGCGACTACCACTCCTGCTATCACTATTATCGCTTCTATTGCTACTGCTGCTGCTACTACTACTGCTATGGCTACTGCTACAACTACTACTATTACTACTACTGCTATGATAGCTACAACTGCTACTAAAAACACAACTAGTACAAGAATGACTGCTACTACTACTCTTACTACTACAACTGCTACTAAACCTACTACTACAACTAGTACTAATATTGCTTCTACTTCTACTACTACTACTACTACTATTATTACTGCAACAACTGTTACTACTACTATAAATACTACTACAACTACAACTACTACAACAACTGCTACTACTACTACAACAACTAAAACACCTACTTCAACTACTGTAGGAGCAACAACAAAAACTACCACTACACTACTACTATTACTACTACTACTACTCCTACTACTACTACTACTCATACTTCTCTTACTACAACTACTACTCCAACTGCTACTACAGCTACAATTACTACTACTACTACATCTTCTACTACTACTACTACAACTAATCCTACTGCGACAACCACTACAGCTACCGCTGCTCTGCTGTGACCACCACCACCACCACTACTACTACTTCTTCTTCAGCTGTTCTATTGCCACTACTATTATGGCCAATACTACTACTGCAATAATAACAACTACTACTTGGACAACAACTACTAAAACTACTACTACTCCTATTGTAGGTACTACAACTACCACCCATGCGACTACTACTACTAACGCTACTAATACTATGCCTACTACTATTGCTACTGCAACTGCTGCTACTATTGCTACTACTGCTACCTCTACTATTAGTACTACTGCTATGGCTATTACTACTATTAGTACTGCAACTGCAACACTACTATTGCTACTGCTACTGCTGGAACTACAACTACTACTACTAATGCTACCGCTATTATACCTACTAATATTGCTACTACTATTGTTGGTGCTACTGCCACTATAACTACTACTACGACCAATACTACTGCTACTACTACTACTCTTACTACTACTACTACTACTACCTCAACTACTACTGATAATACAACTACTACAACTACTACTACTAATGTGACAATTGCTGTTGCTACTACTGCTACTACTCCTACTCCTACTTCAACTACCACTACTACTACCACTATTCCAAGCACAGTTACTACATCTGTTACAACAGCTACTATAACTAAAACTACCGCTACTACAACTACTTTTCCTACCATAACTACAACTATTGCTACTACAACTACTTATATTGTCACTACTACCACTACTGCTACTACTACTACTATTACTAGCAACACGACTGCTACTACTGCTACCACCACGACTACTACTACTGCTACTATTACTTCTACTACTACTTCTACTACTTTGCATACTACTACTACTACAACTACTACTAGTGCTATTGCTGCTACTACAACTAATACTACTACTATTACTATTGCTACTGCTATTATTGCCACTAACACTACTACTACTATTACTGCTTCTACTGTTACTACAACTACTTCTACTGCTATAATAACAACAACAACGACAACAACTACTACTACTATTATTACTACTACTTCTATTACTGCTAGTACTACGACTCCTACTAATAGCACTACTACTACTGCTACAAATGCTATAAGTACTGCTTCTTGTACCACAACTGTTACTAGGACCACAACTAAAACAACTACCTCTTCTGCTATAGCAACAATAACAATAACTACCACTTCTACTAGAACAGGTAATACTACTACTACTACTACTACTACTACAACTACTACAACTACTGCTACTGCTACTGCTACTACTACATCTTCTTCTTCTACTACTACTATAACTTCTCCTATCGCGACTACCACTACAACTACTACTGCTCTACTGCTACTAGTACAAATTCTGCTACTACTACAACTACTACTACAACTACAACTACTTCTACTCCTACTGCAACAACAACAACTACTACAACTACGACTAGTACTACAAATACAACAACAAGTACTACTACTATACTTACTACTATTGTTAATGCTACTGCTGTGCTGCTACTACTACTATAGCTACTACTACTACTACTACTACTACTACAACCGCTACTGCTGCCACAACTATACTAACACTATTGCTATAACTATCGCTATAGCTGCTACTGCCACTGCTATTATTGCTACTACGGCTACTACTACCACTACTTTTGCTACTACTAATGCTGCTACAACTACTCCTACTAATCTTACCACTACTATTACTAGTACAACAACTACTACTATCACGACTACTGCTATTACTATCACCACTACTACTACTGTTGCTGCTACTTCTGCTAAAATTGCTACGACAACAACTACTACTACTACAATGGCTATTTCTACTACCACTACTATGAGTGCTGCTACTATTATTACTGTTAATAATATTACAACAACAACAACAACTGTTGCTGCTACTACTGCTCCCGCAACAACAACAACAATAACTACTACTACAACTAAAAGTATTGTTGCTACTACAGTTACTACTGCTACTGCTACTACAACAACAACACCTACTACTACAACAACTACTACTTCTATGACTACTATTCCTACTCCTACTCCTGCTACTTCGAATACTACTACTGCTGCTGCTACTACTTCTGCTACGGCTACTACTACAACCGCTACTATTACTACTACTGCTACTAAAAGTACTACACTTACAACTACTTCTACTATTACTACTTCCTCTATAACTACAACTGCTACTACTATTGCTGCTATAGCTACCACAACTACTACTACAACTATTACTTCTGGTACTACTGCTACTACAACTACTACTACAATTGCTACTCTACTCCAACTACTTCTCATACTAACACTACTACTGCTACTCCAACTACAACAATTGCTACTACTGCTCCAAATAGTACTACTATTACTACTACTACTGCTGCTGCTGTTGCTGCTGCTATGACTAGTACTACTACTGCTGCTATTGCAACTATTGCTATTACTACTACTACTAATTCTACTGCTCCTGTTGCAAGTACAAATACTACTACTATTATTGCTGCTGCTGCTACAGTTGGTACAACTACATCTACTACTACTGATACTGCTACTATTACCACCACCACTACTACTACTGCTACTACTACTACCACTACTGTTACTACTGCTATAACAACTACGGCTGCTACTACTACTTGTACTAGTACACGTACTTCTACTGCTACTACTACTACTGCTACTACTGCCGCAGCTAATACTATGGCTACTACTAAGTCTACTACTATTACTGCTGCTAGCACTACTACTACTACTAGGGCTGCTTCTACTACTACTACTACTACTCCTACTACTACTAATGTTGCTGCTGCTCCTACAACTATTGCTACCACTAATACTATTACTACTTCTACTACTGCTGCTTCTACAATTACCCCTACTAGTACAACAACAACTACTTCTGCCACAATGGATGCTACTAATAGTAATACTACTACTAGAACTACTAGTACCATGACTACTGCTACTGCTACTACTATTACTACTTATACTACTACTACAGCGACTCCGACTACTGCTGCGGCAACTACTACTATTACTACAACTGCTACTATTGCTACTACGGCAGCTACTCCTACTACAACTACTCCTATTGCTACTGCTGCTACTACTACTACAACTACATCAACAACTACAACTACTACAACTACAACTTTTGTTACTTCAAATATTACTACTACTAATACTATTACTCATTCTCGAACTAGTACCATCACTACTTCAACCACTGCTACTACAACAATTACTACTACTTCCCCTAATTCCACTACTTCTGCAGCTACTACTGCTATGACTACTATTGCTTTGACAATAACAATTACAACTATTGGTACCAGAACTATTACTACTACTACTACTACTACTACAACTATAATTACAACAATAACAACAACAACAATAACTACCACTACTACTACTGCTACTACCACAACTACTATTACAACTACTACTACCAGTACAACAACTACTACTAATAATAATAATACAACTACTAGCACTACTGCATCTGCTGCTCGTATAACTACTACTGGTATTACCACCACCACTACTACTCCTATGGATAAGACAACTACAACTGCTTCTTTTCGTACGACTACTACTACTGCTAAGCCTACAACTATGACTACTATTTCTACTACTACTACTACTACTTCTATTATAACAAATATTGCTACTAATACTTCTACTACTACTACTACAACAATTATCACTACTTCAGCTACTACTACTTCTATAGCTAATATACTACTACTAATACTGCTGCTGCTACTACAACTAGTGCTACTACTACTGCTGCTAGAGCTACTCCCACTACGGATACTACTACTACTACTGCTCCTACTACTACTTCTACTACTACTTCTACTGCTACTGCTGCTCTTACTGCAACTAGTACTCCTAATGCAACTACCACTGCTGGTGCTCCCACAATGACTACGATGACTACTACTACTACTATTACCACCATAGCTACCACTACTATAGCTACTACTGCTACTACTACTCCAAAACGTACTATTACTGCAACTATTGAGCCAATGTACTATTAATACTACTATTACTTCTACTACTACTAAACCTAGTCCTATTACTATTACTACTACCACTACTACTACAACTACTACTACTATTACTACTGCTGCTGCTACTACTACTACTACTACTACTACTACTACTACTACTTCTACTAGTACTAGTACTACTATTGTTGCTGCTTCTACTACTGATGCAGCTACTACTAATATTACTACTACTGCTGCTGCTACTATTATAGCTACTACTACTGCTATTGCTGCTGTGACTACTACTATGGCTACGAGCGCAGTTGCTACTTCAACTACAACTACAACAACTTCTGCTACTACTACTACAACTACTAATACCACTACTACTACAAGAACAACAACTACTACTACTAACACTGCTACTACTACTACTGCGACTGCTACTTGTACTACCGCTAATACCACTACTACTGTTACAACTACTATGGCTACCTTTACTGATACTACTACTACCACTACTGCTGCTGCTATTGAGAATGCTACTACTATTACCACTACTACTACTACTATTGCTACTACTACTACTTCTACTACTCCTATTGCTGCAGCTACTACTTCTGCTATTACTTCTACTACTACTACTACTGCTGGTACTCCTAACTACTAATACTACTAGTTCTACTACTGCTACTACTACTACTACAACTGCTGCTGCCACTACTGCTACTACTACTAATACTACTACTGCTACTGCTACTACTGCTACTATAATAACTGCTACTATCACTACAACATCTTCTACTACTACAACTACTACTACAACAACAACAACAACAACAACAACAACAACTACTACTACTACTACTACTACTACTACTACTACTACTACTACTACTACTTCTACTACTACTATTACTACTACTTCTACTACTGCTTCTGCTGCTACTGCGGCAGCTACTGCTACTACGACAAAAATAGCAACTGTTGCTATTACTGCTACAACTAGTAATACTTCTATTCCTACTGCTACCGCTAGAACTACAACTGCTCATACTACTACTACCTGCTATTGCTGCTGCTTACACTACAACTGCTGCCACTATTACAGCTACTGCTACTACTACTACCCCTACAACAACTACTTCTATTATTGCTTCTACTACTGCTCCTGCTAATACTACTACTGCCACAACTACCACTGTTAGTACTCCTACCACTACTAATACTACTACTATAATTACTAGTACTTCTTTTGCTACTACTACTACTCCTACTTCCACTATTGCTATTTCTACTACAACTGCTACTTCTGCCACAACTACTATCATTGCTACTAGTGCTACTAGTACTACTTCAACTACTACCACTAATACAGCAACTTTGCACCTGCTACTACTACCACTGCTTCTACATCTCCCACTGCTACTACTACTACTATTAAAACTAATACTTCTGCTACTACTACTACTGTAACAACTGTTACTATTGCTACTCTTGCAACTACTGCTACTACTACTACAACTCGTATTGCTACTACTACCATAACCACTTTGACTAGTTCTACTTCTTCTATGACTACTACTACGACTATGACTTCAACTTGTACTACTACTACTACAAATACTACTACTACTGCAGTTGCAAGTGTTACCACTACTACTACTACTATCGCTGCTAGTAGTACTATCACTACTAGTACTACTCCTACTATTACTAATGTTGTTAAGGCTCCTACAACTACTGCTCTACTACTATTACTACTTCTGCTACTACTGCTTCTATAACTACCACTACTAGTATGATAACTACTAATTCTGCTACAACGGTTGCTACTACTAACACTACTAGTACCACAACTACTGCTACTGCTGCTGCAAATACTACTACTGCTACTACAGCTGCTATTGCTGCTACTACGGCTACTACTACTGCTACTACTACTATTAATACAGTTGCTACTACTACTACTACAACTACTGTTAATATAAATACTACTTATGTTTCTACTAATGCTACTACTACTACCAATACTACAACTCCTACTACTAGTACCATTGCTACTACTATCACTGCTGCTACGGCTATTACTACTACTTCCCCAACTTCTACTACTTTTGCAACTACTAGTACGACTACAACTACTATTGCTACTGCTACTACTAGTACTGCTACCACGACTACTACTACTACTACAACAACAACAACAACAACAACAATAACAACAACAACTAATACTACTACAACAACTACTACTAGTACTACGGCTGCTGCTACTAGTAGTAGCAGTATTAGTAGTACTACTACTTATTCTACTACTAGCACAACTAGTTCTAATGCTCCCACAGCTACTACTACTAGTTTGACTACTACTACTCTTCCTCCTCCTCCTCCTTCTCCTACTACTACTACAACTACTGCAACTGCTACTGCTGCTACCATAGCTACCACTACCACTTCTACTATAACAACTACTACTGTTACCATTACCACAACAACTACTACAACCACTAGTACTACTAGTACTACTACTGCTACTGCTACTGTGACTACAGCTAGTACATCTACTGATTTTGCACTACTACTTCTATTACAACTACTATCACTACTACAACAATAGCTACTACTGCTACAACTACTACTATTGCTACTACTGCTACTATTGCTACTACCGCTATTACAACTACCACTAATATTAGAGCTATGGCTACTACAGCTGCAACTACTACTTTTCATACTATAGCTACTTCTGCTATAACAACTATTGCAACTAATACTTCTACTACTACTACAACTGCTGCTACTGCAACTACTACTATAACAATTATTATGACTTCTCATGTTACCTCTACTTCAACTACTACTATTACTAGTACTGCTTCTATAACTATTATACTACTACGGCTGCTACTATTACTACTACTACTAGTACTACTGCTGCAGTTGCTACTGCTACTGCCACTACTACTACTGCTCCTCCAATAACAACTGTTTCTACTGGCACTCCCACCACAACTGCTACTACTGTTGCTGCTACTACTACTACTGCTAATATCACTGCTTCTACCGCTGCTATCAATAGTGCTGCTACTATTGCTACAGCCACTCCAACTAGTACTATTACTGCTACGATTGCTGCTAATGTACTATTACTACTGGTGCTAGTGCTATAAATACTGCTAGTCCTACTACTATTACCACCACTACGACTACGATTACAACAACTACTATTACTACTACTACTACTATAACTACTACTACTTCTAATTCTACTAGTAATACTGCTATTGCTGCTGTCGCTACTGATGCTGATGCTGCTACTACTACAATTTCTACTAGTATTATTGCTACTATTATTGCTACTACTACTACTATGACAGCTACAACGAATACCTCTACTGCGATCAGTGCTACTACAACTTCTGCTAGAACTACAACAACTTTTGCTACTTCTACTACTACCACTACTACTACTACTACAACAACAACAACAACTACTACTACTGCTGCTACTACTACTACAACAACAACAACAACAACAACTAATACCACTACAACTATTACAACTACTACCACTACTTCTACAATTGCTACTATTACTACTAATACTATGCTACTGCTACTGCTACAACTGCAAATGGTACTACTATTACTACTACTATTATTACAACTACAACTACTACTAACTACTACTACTACTACAACTACTGCTACTCTTGCTTCTGCTACAACAACAACAACAACTACTACTCTAGCTACTTCTACTACTGCTTCTACTATTGCTACTGCTACTAATACTACTACCACTGCTACAGTTGCTATGGCTGCTGCTACTACAACTGCCGCTGCTACTGCCACTATTGCTCCTACTACTACTACTCATACTACTACAGCTACTACAACAACTACTTCTACCACTATTACTACAACTACTACTACTACCACTGCAACTTCTATTACTACTGTAACTACTACTACTACTACTACTACTACTACTACTCTACTACAACTTCTACTACTGCTACTAATACTACTGACGCTGCTTGTACTACTACAACTATAACTCTAACTACTGCTACTATGGTACAACTACTACTACTTCTATTACTATTGCTACCGCTATGACTATCACTTCTCATACTACAAATAATAATACTACTACTGCTACGACTATTACAGCTACTGCTACTACTACTACGTCTACTACGATATCTATTTCTTCTTCTACTACTACTCCAACTAATACTACCACCACTACTACTACTCCTACCACTACTAATACTACTACTATAACTACTACTACTTATTCTGCTACTACTACCACTCTTACTACTTCGATGGCTACTACTGTTACTACTTCTATAACTACTATTGTTGCTGCTGCTACAACTGCTACTACTGCAACTGCTGCTCATGCAATTACTACCCCTGCTACTATATCTTCCACTATTACTAGTGCTACTGCTGGCACTTCTAGTGCAACTACTTTTGCTACTACTACTACAACAACTACTACTGCTACAACTACAGCTACGACTAACTACTACTACTACTACTACAACTACTCCTACTCTTGCTTCTGCTACAACAATAATAACTACTACTACTACTCTAGCTACTTCTACTACTGCTACTGCTACTAATACTTCTTCCACTGTTGCAATTGCTACGGCTGCTGCTACTACAACTACTGCTACTACTACCACTATTATTGCTACTACTACTACAGCTACTACAACAACTGCTACTATGAATACTACTACAACTACTACCACCACCATTGCAGCTTCTACTACTACTGCTGCTGTCACAACTTCTACTACTACGACTACTATTACTGCTACTACTTGCACTAGTATAACTATAGCTCCAACTACTACGTACTACTACCGCTACGACTACCACTTCTCATACTACAACTAATAATACAACTACTGCTACTTTTACTACTTCTACTACTACTACTACACCTACTACTACTACTATGCTTACTACAACTTCTATTACTACTTCTGCTACTACTCCTCCTAATACTGCTACTGCTGCTGCTACTACTCCTACCACTACTAATGCTACTACTACAACTACTACTACATCTTTTGCTACTTCTACTGCACCTACTACTACTATTTCTGCTATAGCTACTACAGCTACTACTACTAATGCTACTTCTACGGCTACTACTTCTAAAACTACTAATGCTACTGCTGCTACTACTGCTTCTGCTACTTCTGCAACTACTACCCCTGCTACTATGTCTTTCACTATTACTACTACAACTATTAATAGTAATAGTTCTGCTACTGCTGCTACTATGACAACTGTTACTATTCGTACTACTGCTTCTACTACTCCTACTACTACAACCACTTTAACTAGTTCTACTACTACTATACTACTACTACAACTATAACTAGTACTACTACTGCAACTACAACAAATATTGCCACAACTACAAGGAGAATTGCTACCATGAAAGCTATTACTACTAGTACAACTTCTGCAACTATTGCTACTACTACAGCTACTTAAGATACGACAACCACTGCTGCCACTACTGCTACAGCTACATCTACGAGAACTACTACTGCTCCTACTATTGCTACTACAACTACTATTACTACTACAGCTAATACTACAGTTAATGCTGCTATTGCAGCTACAAGTGCTACTATAATTTGTATTCTTACTATTACTACTACTATTGTTGTTCCTGCTATTGCTACTACAACAACTACTATGATAACTATTACAACTGCTACTCCTACTACAATTACAACAACAACAACTACTACTATTGCTACAACTATTACTACTATGAGTACTACTACTGCTACTGTAGCTACTAATACTACAAGTAGTATTACTACAACTGCTACTACTAGTACTACTACTGCTATTACTATTACTACTATTACTACTACTACTACTACTTCTACTACTGCAACTTCTACTACTACTACTACTGTTACTGCTACTGCAACTACTACTACTACTACTACAACTACTGTTACTACTACGACTACTACTATTACTACTTCTACTACTTCTACTAGCACTACTACTATTACTACAACTGCTACTAATACTAATACTACTATTACTACAACAATAACATTTTCTGCAATAATAATAACTACTGCTACTTCTCTTACTACTAGTACTTCTCCTATTACTATTAGTGCTACTACTACTAGTTCTACTACTACTACAACTACTACAACTACTATAATAACTACAACTTCTAATTTGAATACCACTACTGCTACTAATACTACTGCTGCTGCTGCTACTACTACTACTACTACAACTACAACTAGTACTACTGCTGCTATTGCTACTACAACAACTACTTTTAATACTACTACTACTACTGCTGCTGCTACTACTACTTCTATCACCCCTACTACTATTACTACTACTACTTGTACTTCTACATGTATAACTATTGTTGCTGCTATTATTGTTGCAGCCGATGATGCTACTACTACTGCTACTTCTGCTGCTGATGCTGCTGCTACTACTGCTATTATTACTAATGCTGCTACTATTATTAGCAAGACTACCGCTACAACTACTGCTACAACTACAACTATGGCTATGATTGTTGTTGCTACTTCTACTACTATTTCTCCTACTAGTACTATGTTACCACTACTATAACTGATGCTACTACTACCACTACTATTACTACTACTACTACTACTACTATTACTACTACTATTACTACTGCTATTACTACTACTACTATTGCTGCTAATAGTACTACTATTGTTACTACTATTACTACCACTACTAATGTGGCTACTTCTACTACTGCTGCTACTGCTACTACTACTGCTACTACTACTACTTCTTCTATTGTTGCTGCTGTTACTACTACTATTGCTACTACTGTTGCAGTACCACTGCTGCTATTTCTACTGCTACTACTTCTGCTGCTATAACTACCCTAACTACTGCTACTACTACTAGTAGTAGTAGTAGTAGCATTAATAGTAATATTAGTAGTAGCTGTGGTAGCAGTAGCAGTAGTAGTAGCAGTTATAGTAGAAGTAGTAGTACCATTAATAGTAGTAGTTATTATTATAGTAGTTGTAGTAGTAGCTGCAATAGTAGCAATAGCAGTAGTAATAGTAGCAGTAGTAGTAGTCTGAGAAGTCTAGTGGTAGCAGTAGCAATAACAGAAGTAGTAGTTGCGGCAGTAGTAGTTCAAGTAGTAGTAGTAGTAGTAGTTGTGGTAGTGAAAGTAGTAAGAGCAAAAGTAGTTGTAGTTGTAATAATTATTGTAGTAGTGGCAGCGGTAGTAGTAGTTACAATAGTAGTCATAGTAGTATCAAGAGTACAAGTAGTAGGAGAAGTAGAGGAAGTAGCAGTAACTGTAGTAGCAGAAGGAGAAGTAGTTATATTACCAGTAGAACTAGATGTAGTAGTAGAAGCAGTAATAGCAGTAGTAGTAGTAATAGCAATAGTAGTAGTACTGGTAGTAGTTGTAGTTGCAAAAGTAGTAGTAGTAGCAGTAGTGTAGGAGAAGATATTGTATTTGTAGTAGTAGGAGGAGATATTGTATTTGTAGTAGTAGCTATAATCGGAGCTATAATAGTAGTTGCAAATGGAGCTGTTATAGCAGCAGTAGTAGTAGAGTTAGTAATAGTAGTAGTAGTAGTAGTAGTAGTAGTAGTACCATCAATAGCAATAGTAGCTGTAGTAGCAGTAGTAATTGTTGTAGTACTAGTTTTAGCACTAGTAGTAGAAGAGGTGGCAGTAGTAGCATTAGTGGTAGTAGTAGCAATAGTAGTAGTAGCAGCAATAGCAGCAGAAGTAGTAGTAGCAGCAGTAGTAGGAGTAGTAGTTGCTTTAGTTATGGTAGTGGTAGTCATTGAACTAGTAGTAGTAATAGCCACATTAGAAGTTGCAGCAGTGGTAATAGTAGTACTAGGAGTAGTAGTAGCAGTAGTAGTAGTAGTAGAAGTAGTAGTGGTAGTAGCTATAGTAGTAGTGGATGTAATAGTAGTAGTAGCAGTACTAGTAGCGACAATAGTAGTTATAGTAGTAGCACTAGTATTGTTAGTAGTACTAGTAGTAGTACTAGTAGGAGGACAAGTAGTAGTAGAAGCAGAAGTAGTGGTTGAAGTAGAAGTAGTTGTAGGTATAGTAGTAATAGAAATAACAGTTGTAGTAGAAGTAGCAGTAGTTGGAGGAGTAGTAGTAGTTACCGTAAAAGTAGTAGTAGTTATTGTTGTTGTAACCATGGTAGTAGTTGTAGTTGCAAAATTGGTAGTAGTAGGAGAAGTGGTGGTAATAGTAGTAGTAGTAGTTATAGAAGTAGTTGTAATAGTAGTAGTAGTTTCAATATTAGAAGTAGTAGTAGTAGTAGTAGCAGATATGGTAGTCGTAGCAGCCGTAGTAGTAATAGAAGTAGTAGTTGTGGTAGTTGTAGTTGCTGTAGCATTGACAGCAATAGGAGTAGACACAATAGTAGTAGTGGTGGTGGTGGTAGTAGGAGTAGCTACAGTTGTAGGAGATGTAGTAGTAGTAGTAAGAGTGGCAGCAGCAGCAGTAGTAGTAGTCATTGAAGTAGTAGCAGTAGCAGTAGTAGTAGTAGTAGCAGTAGTAGCTATGGAGGTAGTAGTAGTAGTAACAGTAGGAGTAGTAGTAGTTGTAGCAGATGCTCAAGTAGTATTGGTAGCAATAGTAGTTGGTACACTATTTCTAGCAGTAGTTGTTGGAGTACCATTTGCAGTAGCAGTTGAAAAACTAGGAGTAGAAGCAGTAGTAGCAGGAGTATCATTCATAAAAATAATAGTAGTAGTAGTAGTAGTAGCAGTTGTTGTATTAGTACTAGTTGGAGAAGCAAAAGTCATAGTAGTACCTGTAGCAGTAGTCATAGTAGAAGTAGTAGTATTAGTAGTAGGAGTAGTAGTTGTCGTAGTAGCAATAGTAGTAGTCATAGTAGTAGTTCTTGTAGTGGTAGTTGAGTAGTGGTAGTAATAGTTGTACTAGTAGCAGTAGTTATTCCAGTAGTAGTAGCTGTAGCAGTAGCAATAGGAGAAGTAACAGTTGTAGTTGCAGTAGTAGTGGGAGTTATAGTAGCAGAAATAGTAGTAATAGTAGTGATAGAAGTTGTCGGAGTTGTAGGACTAGTAGTAATATTCGTAGTAGTAGTAGTAATGGTGGTCGTAGTTAGTAGTAGTAGTTGTTGTTGTAGCAATAGTAATAATAGTAGCAGTAATAGCAGTAGCCACCGTAGCATTTGCAGTAGTAGTAGTAGTAGTAGCAGTAGTAGTAGTTTTAGTAGTTGTAGTAGCAATAATTGCAATAGTTGCAATAGTTGTAGTAGTAGCAATATTTGTAGTAGTAGTAGCAGTTTTAGTAGTTGGGGTAGTCGTAGTAGTTGTTGTCGTAGTTATAGTAGTAGTTGTAGTCATAGTGGTGGTGGTAATAGTGGTAGTAGGAGTAGTAGTAGTAGAAGATGTAGCAGTGGCATTATTAGTAGTAATAGTAGTAGTTGTTGTAGTAGTAGTAGCAAAAGTAGTTGCAATAGTAGGAGTAGTATTAGTAGGAGTAGTAGCACAAGCTGTAGCAGTAGTAGAAGCAGCAGTAGTAGTAGTTATAGCAGCAGCAGAAGCTGTATTTATTATTGTAGTAGTAGTAGTAGCAGAAGTAGCTATAGTTGCAGGAGTAGCTGTAGTTGTTGTCATAGTCGTAGTAGTAGTAGCAATAGCAGCATTGGTACTGGTACCTGTAGTAGTAGTTGTACTAGTAGTAGCAGTGATTGCAGAAGTTGTAGTAGTAGAAGTAGTAGTAGTAGTAGTGGTGGTAGTAGCTGCAGTAGTAGTTTTAGTAGTAGTTGTTGTTGTTGTAATAGTAGAAGCAGAAGTTGCAAAAGTTGCAGGCCTAGTAATGGTAGCCGTAGTAATCGTAGTTGTCATAGCTGAAGTAGCAATAGTAGTAATAGTAGTAGTAATAGTAGTAGTAGTAATAGTAGTAATAGTAATAATGGTAGTACAGTTCTATTTGTAGCAGTAGTACTAATAGTAGAAGTTGTAGTAGTAGTTATAGTGGTGGGAGAATTATTAGTAGTACCAAAAGTAGTACCAGTAATAGTAGTACTAGTAGTTGTAGCCGCAATAGTAGTAGTAGTAGCAATAGTAGTGGCTGAAGTAGTAGTAGCAACAATTGTTACAGTAGTAGTAGTATTAGTATTAGTATAGTTGTTGTAGTAGTAGTTGTTGTATTAGTGTAGTTGTACAAGTAGTAGTTGTAGTAGTAGTGGTATTTGGAGAGGTGGTAGTAGTAGTAGCAGTAGTAGTAGTGGTAGCAGTAGCAGTAGTGGTAGAAGCAACAGTAGTAGTAGTGGTAGTAGTAGTATTAGTAGTAGTAGGGGCGGCTGTATTTATAAGAGAATTAGAATTATCGGTAGCAGTTGTAGCAGAAGTTTCAGTAATTGTAATAGTAGGAGTAGTAGGAGTAGCACAAGCAACAGTAGCTATAGTAGTAGCAATAGGAATAGTTTTTGTAGGAGAAGTAGTAGTAGTTGTAGCCGAATTAGTAACAGTAGTAGCAGCAATAGTAGTAGTAGCAGTGGTAGTAGTCATCGTAGCAGTCGTACTAGTACTAGTAGTAGCGATAGTAGTAGTAGTAGTAGTTGCATAAGCAGTTGTTGTAATTGTTCTAGTAGTAGCAGCAGTTGTTGTAGTTGTAGTAGGAGTAGCGATAGCAGCAGTTGTAATCATAGTAGTAGAAGGAGTACTAGTAGCAGTTGTAGCAGTAGTAGTCATAGGAGTAGCAGTTGTAGTACTAATAGTTTTTGTAGCGGTAGTAATTGTAGTAGCTATAGCAGCAGAAGCTTTAGTAATAGAACTTGTAGTAGTAGCAGCAGTAATAATTATGGTTGGAGTAGCAGTAGTGGTTGGAGTAGTTGTAGAATTAGTAGTAGTAGTATTAGTAGCAGGAGGAGTAGTAGTAGGTGTAGGGGAACAAATAGTATAAGTAGTGACAATAGTAGAAGTTGTTGTAGTATTTGTAGTAACAGAAGTTGCTGTAGTTGTATTGGTAGCAGTGGCAGCAATAGTAGTAGTAGTAGTTTTAGTAGTTGTTGTAGTAGCAGAAGTAGTAGTAGTAGGAGAACTAGTAGTAGTAGAAATAGTAGTAGTTCTAATAGTAGTAGTAGCAGACATAGTAGTGTTTTCAATTATAGTGGAAGTCGTGGTAGTAGTAGCACTACTAGCAATAGTCGTAGTAGCCGTAGTACTTATGGAAGTAGTAGCAATACAAGTAGCAATAGTAGTGACAGCAATAGTCGTAGCCGCAGTACTAGTTGTAGTAGTAGTGGTAGTAACAGTTGTAGCACTTGTAGTAGTAATAGCTGTAGTAGTAGTAATAATAGTAATAGCAATTTTAGTTGTGGTAAGAGTAGCTATAGCAGCAGTAGTAGGAGGAGTATCAGTAGTAGTAGTAGCAATAGTAGCATTAGTAGTAATACCTATAATAGTAGTTGTACTCGTAGTAACAGTGAGAGCAGTAATTGTAGTAGTAGTAGTAGTAGTAGTGGTGGTAGTAGCTGCAGTAGTAGTTGTAGTAGTAGTAGTTATAATAGTAAAAGCAGAAGTTGCAAAAGTTGCAAGCCTAGTAATGGTAGCCGTAGTAATCCTAGTTGTCATAGCAGAAGTAGCAATAGTAGTAGTAGTAGTAGTAATACTAATAATAGTAGTACAGTCCTCGTTGTAGCAATAGTACTGATAGTAGTAGTTGTAGTAGTAGTTATAGTGGTGGGAAAATTACTAGTAGTACGAAAAGTAGTACCAGTAGTTGTAGTAGTAGTAGTTGTAGATGCAATAGTAGTAGTAGTAGTAGCAATAGTAGTGGCAGAACCAGTAGTAGCAACAATTGTTACAGTAGTAGTAGTAGTATTAGTATTAGTATAGTTGTTGTAGTAGTAATAGTTGTATTAGTGTAGTTGTACAAGTAGTAGTTGTAGTAGTAGTGGTAGTTGGAGAGGTGGTAGTAGTAGCAGCAGTAGTAGTAGTAGTGGTAGTAGTAGTATTAGTAGTAGTAGGGGCAGCTGTAGTAATAAGAAAATTAAAATTATCGGTAGCAGTTGTAGCAAAAGTTTCATTAGTTGTAGTAGTAGCAGTAATAGGAGTAGTAGAAGCAACAGTAGTAGCGGTTTTAGTAGTAGTAGCCATAGCAGTAGGAGTAGGAATAGCTATTGTTGGAGAAGAAGTAGTAGTAGTAGTAGTAGTTGTTGCCGAATTAGTAATAGCAGTAGCAGCAATAGTAGTAGTAGTAGTGGTAGTAGTCATCGTAGCAATCGTACTAGTACTAGTAGTAGCAGTAGTAGCATAAGCTGTTGTTGTAATTGCTAGAGTAGTAGTAGCAGTTGTTGCAGTTGTAGTAGGAGTAGCGATAGCAGCAGTTGTAATTATAGTAGTAGAAGGAGTACTAGCAGCAGTTGTACCAGTAGTAGTCATAGGTGTAGCAGTTGTAGTACTAATAGTTGGAGTAGCGGTAGTAATTGTAGTAGCTATAGCAGCAGAATCTTAGGTAATAGAACTTGTAGTAGTAGCAGCTATAGCAGTTGTGTTTGAGTAGCAGCAGTGGTTGAAATAGTTGTAGAATTAGAAGTAGTAGTAGTAGTAGCAGGAGGAGTAGTAGTAGGTGTAGGGGAAGAAATAGTATAAGCAGTAACTACTGTAGAAGTTGTTGTAGTATTTGTAGTAGTAGAAGTTGCAATAGTTGTATTGGTAGCAGTGGCATAAATAGTAGTAGTAGAAGTTATAATAGTTGTTGTAGTAGCAGAAGTAGCAGTAGTGGAAAAACTAGTAGTAGTACAAATAGTAGTAGTACTAACAACAGTAGTAGCAGTCATAGTAGTGTTAGCAATTATAGTGGAAGTAATGGTTGTAGTAGCACTAGTAGCAATAGTCGTAGTTGCCATAGTACTTACAGAAGTGGTAGCAATACAAGTAGCAATAGTAGCAACAGCAATAGTAGTAGCCGCAGTACTAGTAGTAGTAGTAGTGGTCGTAGCAATTGTAGGATCTGCTGGAGCAATTGTGGCACTTGCAGTTGTAATAGCTGTAGTAGTAGTAGTAATAATAGTAATAGTAATTTTAGTTGTAGTAAGAGTAGCTATAGTAGCAGTAGTAGTAGGAGTATTAGTAGTAGTAGTAGCAATAGTAGCATTAGTAGAAGTACCTGTTGTAGTAGTTGTACTCGTAGTAGCAGTGATAGCAGTAGTTGTTGTTGTTGTAGTAGTAGTAGTAGTGGTGGTAGTAGCTGCAATACTAGTTTAAGTAGTAGTAGTAGTCGTTGTAATAGTAGAAGCAAAAGTTGCAAAAGTTGCAGGCCTAGTAATGATAGCTGTAGTAATAGTAGTTGTCATAGCAGAAGTAGCAATATTAGTAGTAGCAGTAGTAATAGTAATAATAGTATTACAGTCCTAGTTGTAGTAGTATTACTGATAGTAGTAGACATACTAGTAGTTATAGTGGTGGGAGAATTACTAGTAGTACAAAAAGTAGTACCAATAGTTGTAGTACTAGTAGTTCTAGCCGCAATAGTAGTAGTAGTAGTAGTAGCAATAGTAGTGGCTGAAGCAGTAGTAGCAACAATTGTTACAGTAGTAGTAGTATTAGTATTAGTATAGTTCTTGTAGTAGTAGTAGTTGCATTAGTGTAGTTGTGCAAGTAGCAGTTGTAGTAGTAGTGGTAGTTGGAGAGGTCGTAGTAGTAGCAGGAGTAGTAGTAGTGGTAGAACCAGCAGTAGTAGTAGTGGTAGTAGTAGTATTAGTAGTAGTAGGGGCGGCTGTAGTGATAAGAGAATTAATATTATCGATAGCAGTTGTAGCAGAAGTTTCATTAGTTGTAGTAGTAGCAGTAGTAGGAGTAGTAGAAGCAACAGTAGCAGCGGTTGTAGTAGTAGTAGCTACAGCAGTAGCAGTAAGAATAGTTGTTGTAGGAGAAGTAGTAGTAGTTGTTGTTGTTGTTGTAGCCGAATTAGTAATAGTAGTAGTAGAAGTGGTAGTAGTCATCGAAGCAGTCGTACTAGTACTAGTAATAGCAGTAGTAGCATAGGCAATTATTGTAATTGCTAGAGTAGTAGCAGCAGTTGTTGTAGTTATAGTAGAAGTAGCGATAGTAGCAGTTGTAATAATAGTAGTAGAAGGAGTACTATCAGCAGTTATAGCAGTAGTAGTCATAGGAGTAGCAGTTGAGTACTAATAGTCGGAGTAGCGGTAGTAATTATAGTAGCTGTAGCAGTAGAAGCTTTCAGAATTGAACTTGTAGTAGTAGTAGCAGTAGCAGTTGTGTTCGGAGTAGCAGCAGTGGTTGCAGTAGTTGTAGAATTAGCAGCAGTAGTAGTAGTAGCAGGACGAGTAGTAGTAGGTGTAGGGGAAGAAATAGTATAAGCAGTAACAATAGTAGAAGTTGTTGTAGTATTTGTAGTAGAAGAAGTTGTAGTAGATGTATTGGTAGCAGTGGCAGAAATAATAGTGGTAATTGTTATAGTAGTTGTGTAGTAGCAGAAGTAGTAGTAGTCGGAGAACTAGTTTTAGTACAAATAGTTGTAGTACTAATAGTAGTAGTAGCAGTCATATTAGTGTTAGCAATTATAGTGGAAGTCATGGTAGTAGTAGCACTAGTAGCAGTAGTCGTAGTAGCCATAGTACTTATAGAAGTAGTAGCAATACAAGTAGCAATAGTAGTAACAGCAATAGTAGTAGCCGCAATACTAGTAGTAGTAGTGGTAGTAGCAGTTGTTGGAGCTGCAGGAGCAATTGTAGCACTTGTAGTAGTAATAGCAGCAGTAGTAGTAATAGTAATAGCGATTTTAGTTGTAGTAAGAGTAGCTATAGTAGCAGTAGTAGTAGGAGTATCAGTAGTAGTAGTAGCAATAGTAGCATTAGTAGTAGTACCTGTAGTAGTAGTTGTGCTCGCAGTAGCAGTGATAGCAGTAGTTGTAGTAGTTGTAGCAGTACTAGTAGTAGTAGTAGTGGTAGTAGCTGCAATAGTAGTTGTAGTTGTAGTAGTAGTAGTTGTTGTAATAGTAGAAGCAGAAGTTGCAAAATTTGCAGGCCTAGTAATGGTAGCCGTAGTAATCGCAGTTGTCATAGCAGAAGGTGCAATAGTAGTAGTAGTAGTAGTAGTAATAGTAATAATAGCAGTACAGTCCTAGTTGTCGCAGTAGTACTGATAGTAGTAGTTGTAGTAGTAGTTATAGTGGTGGGAGAATTACTAGTAGTACTAAAAGTAGTACCAGTAGTAGTAGTACCAGTAGTTGTAGCCGCAATAGTAGTAGTAGTAGCAATAGTAGTGGCTGAAGCAGTAGTAGCAACAATTGTTACAGTAGCCGTAGTATTAGTTGTAGTATAGTTGTTGTAGTAGTAATAGTTGTATTAGTGTAGTTGAATAAGTAGTAGTTGTAGTAGTAGTGGTAGTTGGAGAGGTGGTAGTAGTAGGAGTAGTTGTAGTAGTCGTAGAAGAAGTAGTATTATTAGTGGTCGGGGTAGCTTTACTAATAAGAGAATTAATATTATCGGTAGTAGTTGTAGCAGAAGTTTCAGTAGTTGTAGTAGTTGTAGTAGTAGGAGTAGTATAAGCAACAGTAGCAGGGGTTGTAGTAGTAGTAGCTATAGCAGTAGCAGTAGGAATAGTTGTTGTTGGAGAAGTAGTAGTAGTAGTAGTAGTTATAGCCGAATTAGTAGATAGTAGTAGCAGCAATAATAGTAGTAGCAGTGGTAGTAGTCATCGTAGCAGTCGTACTAGCACTAGTAGTAGCGATAGTAGTAGTAGTAGTAGTAGCATAAGGAGTTGTTGTAATTGTTACAGTAGTAGCCGTTGTTGTTGCAGTTGTAGTAGGAGTAGCGATAGTAGCAGTTGTAATAATAGTTGTAGAAGGAGTACTAGCAGCAGTTGTAGCAGTAGTAGTCATAGGAGTAGCAGCTGTAGTACTAATAGTTGGAGTAGCGGTAGTAATTGTAGTAGCTGTAGCAACAGAAGCTTTAGTAATAAAACTTGTAGTAGTAGCAGTAGTAGCTGTTGTGTTTGGAGTAACAGCAGTGGTTGCAATAGTTGTAGAATTAACAGCAGTAGTAGTAGTAGCTGGAGGAGTAGTAGTAGGTGTAGGGGAAGAAATAGTATAAGCCGTAACAATAGTAGAAGTTGTTGTAGTATTTTTAGTAACAGAAGATGCAGTAGTTGTATTGGTAGCAGTGGTAGAAATAGTAGTAGTAGTAGTTATAGTAGTTGTTGTAGTAGCTGAGGTAGTAGTAGTAGGAGAACTAGTAGTAGTACTAATAGTAGTAGTAGCAGTCATAGTAGTGTTAGCAATTATAGTGGAAGTCATGGAAGTAGTAGCACTAGTAGAAATAGTCGTTGTAGTCATAGTACTTATAGAAGTAGTAGCAATACAAGTAGCAATAGTAGTAACAGCAACAGGAGTAGCCGCAGTACTAGTAGTAGTAGTAGTGGTAGTAGCAATTGTCGGTGCTGCAGGAGCAAATTGTAGCACTAGTAGTAGTAACAGCTGTAGTAGTAGTAGTAGTAATATTAATAGCAATTTTAGTTGTAGTAAGAGTAGCTATAGTAGCAGTAGTAGTAGGAGTTTCAGCAGTAGTAGTAGTGGTTGCAGTAGAAGTTGTAGTTGTAGGAGTAGTAGTAGTAGGGGTAGTAGTTGTAGTATTAGTAGTAGTTGGAGCCATATTAGTAGTAGTGGTAGTAGTAGCAGTCAAAGCTTAATAGTAGAAAAGTTGCAGTTGTAGTTGAAGTAATAGCAGTAGTAGGAGTTGCAGTCGCATTTGCAATAGTACAAGTAGTAGTTGTAGCAGTAGTAGTAGCTGTATTATTTCTAAAAGGAATAGTAATGGTAGTAGTAGAAGCTGCTGGAGTAGTAGTAGTAATAGTAGCTGTCGGAGTAGTGGAAATAGTAGCAGAAGTAATATTAGTCGGAGCAGTAGTGATAGTAGTAGGTTCAGTAGCAGTAATAGCAATTGGAGTAGTAGTAGTTGTTGTTGTTGCATTAATTGTAGTCATATCAGAAGGAGAAATACCAGTAATAGTAACAACTGTAGCAGTAATACCAATAGTAGCAGTGGTAAAAGTGGTAGTAGCTAAAATAATAGTTGTAGGCGTAGCAGCAGCAGCAGTAGCAGCAGTAGTTGTTGCAGTAGCAGTCATAGAACCAATAGAAGAAGGTGATGTAGTAGTATTAGTAATATTAGTAGTAGTAGTAGCCATTGTAATAGTTGTGGTAGTAGTAGCAATAATAGCAGTAGTAGCAATAGTAGCAGCAACAGCAGTAGAAGTAGTAGTATTTTTAGTAGTTGTGGTAGTTGTAGAAGCTGTCGTAGTTGTAGTATTAGTAGTATTAGTAGCAGCAATAGTTGTAGTAGCTATCATGGTAATAGTAGTAGTAGGAGGAGGATAAGTAGTAGTTGTCGTAGTAGCAGTAATAGTAGCAATAGTCGTAGTAGAAGTGGAAGTAGGAATAGTAGTAGCAGTATTAGTAGTAGCCATAGTAGTAGCACTAATAGTAGTAGAAGGAGAAGTAGTAGTACTTGCAGTAGCAGAAGTAGCTATTTTATCGGCGACATTAGTAGTGGTAGTTGTATTAGTAGGAGTAGGAGTTCCAGTAACAGTAACTGCAATAATAGTAGCCATAGTACTAGTAGTAGTTGTTGTAGTAGTCGCATTAGTTGTAGCAGTAGGGGCAGTTGTAGCACTTGTAGTAGTTGGAGTTATAGTAGTAGTAGCAGTAATAGTAGGAGTAGTAGTAGTTGTATTAGGAGTGGCAGTAGTAGTAGGAGTATCAATAGTACCAGTAGTGGTAGGAGTATTAGTAGTAGTAGTAGCGGTTATAGTAGTAGTAGTAGTTGTTGTTGTAGGAATAGTAGTAGTAGTAGCAGGAGCAGTAGTTGTAGTGCTAGTAGTAGTAGTAGTAGTAGGAATAGGAGTAGGAGTTGCAGTAGTAGCAGTAGTTGGAGCAATATTAGTAGTAGTAGTAGCAGTAGCAATCGTAGCAGTAGCAGTAGCAGTTGCAGTATGACCAGTAGCAGTATTACCAGGAGCAGTAGAAGTAGTAGTAGGAGTGGTAGTTGAAGTTGCAGCAGTAGAAGTAGTAGTAGTAGCAATTTGTAGCAGGAGTATTCTTAGCAAAAATAATAGTAGTAGTAGTAGTGAAAGAGCAGTAGTAATCGAATTAGTAGTAGAAGTTGTGGTAATAGTAGTAGAAGGAGTTGTTGTAGGAGTAGTAGTAGTAATTGTAGTAGGAGCAGTAGTAGTAGTAGTAGGAGCAGCAGCAGTAGTAATTGCAGTAGCAGCAGAAGTAGTTCTTGTAGTAGTAATAGTAGAAGTAGTAGAAGTTGTAGCAATAGTAGAAATCATTGCAATAATAGCTATAGTAGCAGTAGTAGTTGTAGTTGTAGTAGTAGCTATCGTAGTACTAGTAGTAGTTGTAGTAGGAGAAGTTGTACTAGTCGCAACAGTAGCAATAGCATTAGCAACAGTAGCATAAGTAGTGCTAGACCTAATAGCAGCTGCAATAGTAGTAGTAGTAGTGCTAGGAAAAATAGTAGCAATTGCAGAAGCAGTAGTTACATTAGTAGTAATAGCCATAGCAGTAGCAGAAGTTGTAGTAGTACTTGTAGCAGTAGTAGTAGTAGTAGTAGCAGCAATAGCAGCAGCAGTAGTAGTAGCATGAGTAGGCGTAGTAGTATTAGGTGTAGTAGTAGTGGTAGTAGAACTAGTAGTAGTTGTAGTAGAAGTTGTAGTAGGAGCAGTAGTAGTAGTCGCAAAAGTAGTAGTAGTACAAGTTGCAATAGTAGTACTACCAGAAGTAATAGCAGCAGTAGTAGCTGTAGAAGGTGTAGTAGGAGTAGTAGTAGTAGCAGTAGCAGTATTAGTAGCAACAATAGGAGTAGTAGAAGAAGTAGTGGTTGTAGTAGGAGGAGGAGTAGTAGCAGCAGCAGTAGTAGTATTAGTAGCAGTAGCAGTAATAGTAGTAGCAGTAGTAGTAGTAGCAATGGTAGTAGTAGTTAAAGTTGTAGTACTAGTTGTAACAGTAATAGCAAAAGTAGTAGTAGGAGTATTAGCAGTAGTGGTAGCAGTAGTAGTAGATGCATTAGTGGCAGTAGTTGTAGTGGTGGTAGTAGTAGCAGCAACAACAGAAGTAGTAGTTGCAATAGTAGTAGTAGCATTGGTAGTACTAGTAATAGTGGAAGTAGTAGTATTAGGAGGAGAGGTGGTAGTAGTAGTAGTAGCAGATGTAGTAGCAGTAGTAATAGTAGTAGTAGTAGTAGTAGTAGAAGTAGCAGTAGTAGTAGTATTAGTAGTAGCAGCTGCATGAGTAGTAGTGGTAGTAGCTACGGTAGTGGTTGTAGTAGCAGTAGCATTAGTAGTAGGAGTAGCCTTAGTAGTAGTAGATGTAGTAGTAGGAGTAGCAGTAGCAGTAGTAGAAATAGTAGTAGTTATTGTAGAAGTGGTAGTAGTAGTTATAGTAGAAGTAGTAGTTATAGTAGAAGTAGTAGTAGCAGTAGCAATAGAAGTAGTAGTTGCTATATCATAAGTGGTAGTACTAGCAGCCGTTGTAGCGAAAGTAGCAGTTGTAGTAATAGTAGAAGTAGTAGTGGAAGTAGTAGTAGTTGTTCTAACATTAGCATTAGTTGTAGCTGTAGTAGTAGTAGTTATTGTTGGTGGTGTAGGAGAAGTAGTAGTAGTAGTAGTTATTGTTGTTGTAGGAGAGATAGTAGCAATAATTGTTGGTGCAGGAGAAGTAGTAGTAGTAGTAGTTATCATTGTTGTAGGAGAGGTAGTAGCAATAGTTGTAGTAGTAGTAGTAGTATTTGTTGTCGTAGTTCTATAAGCAGTGGTAATAGTAGTAGTAGTAGTAGTAATAGTAGTAGCAACAGCAGTAGTCACAATTGTTGGAATAGTAGTACTATTAGTTGTAGTAGTAGTAGTTTTTGTTGTGGCAACAGTAGTATTAGTAGAGGTAGTAGGAGAAGTTGTAATAGTAGTTGTGATTGTATTAACAGGAGCAAGAGTAGTAGCAGTTGAGGCAGTGGTAGCAATAGTAGCAGTAGCAACCATAGTAGTAGTAGGAGCAGTAGTAGCAGTAGCAACAACAACAGTAGTTGTAGCAATAGTAGTATAAGTAGTGGTATTTGTTGTAGTAGCAGCAGCAGTAGTGGTAGTAGTACTAGCAAAAGTAGTAGCTGGAGTAGTACTAGCAACAATACTAGTATTAGTTGGAGCAACAAAAGTCGTAGCAGTTGTAGTAGCAATAGTAATAGTAGTGGGAGAAATAATAGTAGTAGCAATAGTAATAGTAATGGTAATTGTAGTAGCAGTAATAGCAGTAGTAGTAGTCGAAGTAGTGGTAGCAAAAGTAGTAGTAGTAGCCATTGTAGCAGTAGTAGTAGTAGTAGTAGTAGTAGCAACAACAGCAGTAGTAGTAGTAGCTGTAGTAGTAGCAGTTGCAGTAGCAGTAGCGGTAGTTGTAGTAGTAGTTGCAGCAGTATTAGTAGAGTAGTTGTAGTTGTAGTAGTAGCAGTTGTAGCAGTTGCATTGGTTACAGTAGTAGTAGTAGCCTAAGAAGCAGTGGTAGTAGTAGTGGCGGTAGTAGTTGAAGTAGCTGTAGTAGTAGTAGTAGAAGTAGTACTTGTCTTAGTAGTAGTAGTAGTGGTAGCAGTAGCAGTAGTAGTAGCAATAGTACTAGCAGTATTAGCAGTACCTGTAGTAGTAGTAGTAGTAGTATTAGGAGTAGTAGTTGTAGTAGAAGAAGTAGAAGTTGTCGTAGTAGTAGTAGTTGCAATAAATATTAGTAGTACTAGTAGTAGTTGTTGTTGTTGTTGTAGTAGTAGTAGTAGCAGTAGTAATAGAAGTAGTAGTAGTAGTAGCTACAGTAAAAGAAGAAGTAGTTGTTGTAGTAGTAGTAGTAGTAGTAATAGCAGTAGTAATAGAAGTAGTGGTAGCAGTAGGATAAGTAGCAGTAGTGGCAATAGTAGCATCCGTAGTAGTAGTAGCAGCAACAACAGTAGAGGTAGAAGCATTAGCAGTAGTAGCAGTAGCAGTTATTACAGAAGAAGAAGAAGAAGTAGTAGTAGTTATTATTGTTATAGCAGAGGTAGTAGTTGTAGTTGTACCAGTAGTATTTGTTGTTGTACTAGTAGCACTAGTAGTTGCAGTAGTTGCAATAGTAGTATTAGTAGTAGTAGTCACAATAGTAGTAGTAGTAGTAGAAGTAGCAGCAACCGTAGTTGTAGTAGTTGTAGCAATAGTAGTATTTGTTTAGCAACAGTAGCTATAGTTGCAGCAATAGTAGATATAGTAGTAGTTGTACTAGTAATTGCAGCAGCAGCAGCCGCAATTGTAGCAGTCGAAGTAGTGGTAGCAGTGGTAGCAATTGCAGTTGTAGTAGCAATAGTAATAGTACTAGAGGTACTAGTAGTAGTAGTAGTAGTAATAGTAGCGGAAGAAGTGGAAGTAGTAGTAGTACTAGTAGTAGTAGTGGAAGAAGTAATAGTAGCAGAAGTAGTAGTTGTTGTTGTATTGTAGTGGTAGTAGTAGTAGTAATACTCGTAGCCACAGTGGTAGCAGCAGCAGTTGTAGTATTAGTTGAAATCGGAGTAGCAGTAGTAGCAGTGGTGTAGCAATAGTAAAAGTAGTAGAGGATGTTGTAGTAGTGGCAGTAGTAGTAGTAGCCGCAGTTATAGTAATTATAGTAGCAGTAGTAGCAGTAGTAGCATTCGAAGTAGTGGTAGCAGTATTTGAAGTCGTAGTAGTTGTTGTACAAGTAATAGTAGTAGTAATATAAGTGATTGCAGTAACACTAGTAGTAGTAGTTGTAGCAATAGCAGTATTTGTTGCTGGAGTAGTAGTAGCTATAGTAATAGTAGTCGGAGAAGTAGTAGTAATGTCAGTAGTAGTCATAGCCATAGTAGTAGTATTAGTAGTTGTAGCATCAGCTGTACTAGTAGTAGTAGTAGTTGTTGTTGTTGTAGTAGTAGTTGTTGTAGTGGAACTTGTAGTTGTAGTAGTTATTGTTGTTGTAGGAGAGGTAGTAGTAGTAGTAGTAGTGGCATTAGTATTTGTTGTTGTATTTGTAGCACTAATTGTAGCAGTAGTTATAATAGTAGTTGTAGTAGTCGTAGTCGTAGTAGTAGCAGTAGCAGTAGTAGCAGTAGCAGCAACAGTAATTTTCATAGTTCAAGCAGTAGTAGTATTTGTTGTAGCAATAGTAGCAATAGTAGTAGTTGTAGGAGTCGAAGTAGTGGTAGTAGTAGTTGCAGTAGCTGTCGTAGTAGCAGTTTTAGTAGTACTATTACTAGCAGTAGTGGTTGCAGCAATAGTAGTATTAGTTGGTGTAGCATTAGTTGTGGTAGTTGTAGTAGTAGCAGTAGTAAAAATAGTAGAGGAAGTAATAGTAGTGGCAGTAGTAGTTGTAATCGTAGTAGCAGTACTAGTAGTAGTATTAGTAGTAGTACTTGTAGTAGTAGTAGTACTTGTAGTAGCAGTAGTAGCAGTAGCAATCATAGTATTACTAGTAGTAGTATTAGTAGTAGTACTTGTAGTAGCAGTATTAAAAGTAGTAGAAGAAGTAATAGTAGTGGCAGTAGTACTGTTATTAGTAGTACTTGTAGTAGTAGTAGTAGCAGCTGTAGCAGTTGAAGTAGTGGTAGCAGTCTTTGTAATAGTAGTAATAGTAGCAGAAATAATAGTAGTAGTAGTACTACTGCTAGTAGTAGTCAAAGTAGTAATACTAGTCATTGCAGTAGTAGCAGCAGCAGCTATAGTATTAATTGGAGTAACAGTTGCAGTAGTAGTAGTAGTAGCAGTAGTAAAAGTAGTAGTAGTAGTAGTAGTAGTAGTAGTAGTAGTAGTCGTAAGAGAAGTAGTAGTAGTAACAGTTGTAGTTGTAGTAGTTGTAGTTTCAGTTGTAGTAGTAGGAGCAGTACTATTGGTAATAGTAGTAGTAGTAGTAGTAGATGTAGTAGTAGTAGTAGTAATACGAGGAGGAGGAGTTGTAGCAGTAATACTATAAGTAGTAGTGGTAGTAGTAGTATTAGCAGTAGTAGTAGTAACTGTAATAGTACTTTTGGTAGTAGTAAGAGTAGTAGTAGGAGTAGTAGTTGTTCTAGTAGTAGTATTAGTAGTAGTAGTAGTAGAAGTCGTAGAAGTAATAGTAGTAGTCGTAGTAATCGTACTAGTAGTAGTAGAAGTAGTAGTTGTAGTAGAAGTTGTAGTAGTAGTAGTAGTAGTAGCAGTAGTTGCAGTAGTAGTAGTAGCAATAGCAGTCGTAGTAGTAGCAGTAGCAGTAGTTGCAGTAGTAGTAGTTGTAGTAGTAGTAGTAATTATTGTTGTAATAGTAGTAGTTATTTTTGTTGAAGTAGAAGTAGTAGTTGTTGTTGTTATAGTAGAAGGAGTAGGTGTTGGTAGGAGTAGTAGAAGTAGTAGTAGTCATAGTAGTAGTAGTGTAGTAACAGTAGTAGTAGTAGTGGTGGTAGTAGAGGTAGTACTAGAAGCACTACTTGCAGTAGTAGTAGTCGCAGTAGTAGTAGTAGCAGCAGTAGTAGTAGTGGTGGTGGTGGTGGTGGTAGTAGTAGTAGTGGTAGTAGCATAAATAGTAGTTGCGGAAGTAGGCAGAGGAGTAGTAGTAGTAGTAGTAGTTGTGGTCGTAACAGCAACTGTAGTAGTAGTAGCAGTGGTAGTAGTAATAGTAGTAGCAGTAGTTGGACTAGTAGTTTCAGTAGATGTAGTAGAAGTAGCAGTAAGAGTAGTTATAGTAGTCATAGCTATTGTAATATTGGCAAAAGTAGTAGTTGTTGTAGTAGTAGTTGAAGTAGTAGTACTGGCAATATTAGTAGTTGTAGCAATAGCAGAAGTAGTAGTGGTAGTAGTCGGAGAAATTTTAGTTGCTGTAGTAGTAGCAGTAGTAGAATTATTTGTAGTAATAGTGGTAGTTGCAGGAGTAGTGGTGGTTTTAGTAGTAGTAGTTCTAGTAGTAGTGAAGTAACAGTAGTAGTAGTAGTAGTAGTAGTAGTAGAGGTATTAGTAGAAATAGTAGTTGAAGAAGTAGCAGTAGTGGTAGTAGTAGTTGTTGTATTAGTAGCAGCAGCTGCAGTAGTTGTGTTAGTAGAGATAGTGCCGCTACTTTTACTAGTATTACTACTACTACTACTATTACTGCTACTACTAGTACTACTACCACTGCTACTACGACAACTACTTCTAGTTCTATTACTACTTCTACTACTATTGTTGCTACTACTACTACCGCTACGACTACTACTACTACTGCTACAATTACTACATTTACTACTGCTACTACTGCTATCACTTCTTTGACTGCCACTACAACTACTACTGATACAACAACTACTGCTACTACTGTTATCACTTCTTCGACTGCCACTAAAACTACTACTGCTACTACTATTACTTCTACTACTTCCAATACAACTACTATTATTGCTACAATAACAACAACAACTACTGTTGCTACTTCTACTTCCACCACTGCTACCACTAATTTGACTGCCACTAAAATTACTACTTCTACTACTACAGATACAACTGTTACTATTGCCACACAACTACTACTACCATAAATACTACTACCACTACTCCTATGGCTCCCACTATTGCTACAACTACAGCTACTGCAACTGCTACTAGTGCTACTACTACTAGGTCAACCACAACTAATGCTGCTACTACCGCTGCTACTATGAATATTACCACTAGAACTTCTACTACTTCTGCTAGTACTATTATTGCTGCTACCACCTCGACTACTATTGCAACTACTACTCCTTCTAATACTTCTATTGCTAGTATGACAATTAATACTACAATAACTACTCCTAATACTACTTCTGCTACAACTATTATAGCTACTACTATTGTTGTTGCTGCTACTAATATTGCTAAGACTGCTACTCTGCTACTTCAGCTACTGCGGCTACTATTGCTACAACTACCACCACTACTACAACTGCTACTTTTGCTATTAATCCGACTACTATCACCACTTTAACTGGTACTTCTACTACTGCTGCTACTGATGCTACCCCTACTGCTACTACTTCTACTTCTGCTATAACTACTGCTACTTCTGGCACTAATACTGCTAGTACTGCTATTGCTATAAGTACTAGTACTACGACAACCACTTCTTCTAGAACTTCTACTACTACTACTACTACTAATACTATAGCTACTTATACTCCTACTACAACAATAACAACAACAACAACTACTACTACTACTTTTACTCTTACTGCTGCTACCACTATTACAACAACTACTACTCCTACAACGACAACTACTTCTACTACTACTATTACTTCTACAACGACTACGGCTACTACTACTACTCCTCCTCCTCTGCCTAGTAGTAGTAGTAGTAGTAGTAGCAATAGTAATAGCAAAAGTGGTAGTAGTACAAGTAGTTGCTGTAGTAGTAGTATTAGGAGGAGTAGTAGTTGTTGTTGTAATAGTAATAGTTCTAACAGTAGTAATGCTAGTAGTAGTTGTAGTAGTAGCAGTAGTAGTACGAATAGCAGCAACAGTGGTAGTAGTTGTACTAGTTGTAGTTGTAGAAGTTTTGGTAGTAGTAATAGTATTAGTAGTAGGAGTTATAGTAGCAGTAGCAATAGTAGTAGTAGTTGAAGTAGAAGTATTAGGAGTACAAGTAGTAGTAGTTAGAGTAGTAGAAGTAGTAGTAGCGATAGTATTAGTGGTAGAAGTAATGGTAGTACTAGTAGCAGTAGTAGTCGTACTAGTCGTACTAGTAATAATAGTAGCAATCATAGTCGTACCAGCAGCAGTAACAGTAGTACTCGTAGTCAAAGTAGTAGTATTAGTAGTAGTAGTAGTAGTAGTAGTAGTAGTTGTAGTAGTAATACTAGTAGCAGTTGTAGTAGCAGCAGCAGTTGTAGAAGTAGTACTAGTTGTAGTAGTTGTTGTTGTAATTGTTGTTGTCGTAATAGTAGTAGTAGTCAAAGTAATAGTATTAGTAGTTGTTGTAGTGGTAAAATTAGTAGTAGTAGTAGTTATTGTAGTAGAAGTAGTAGGAGGATTATTAGTAGTAATGGTAGTAGTAATACTAGGGGTAGCAGTAGCAACAGCAGCAGCATTCGTAGTAGTAGTATTAGCAGTAGTGGTTGTAGTAGCAGCAGGAGTAGTAGTAGTAGGAGGAGGAGGAGGAGCAATAGTAGTAGTAGTAGGAGAAGTCATAGTAGTAGTAGCAGTAGGATTATCAAGATTAGCAACAATAGAGGTAGTTCTAATAGCAGCAGCAGTAGTAGTCGTTATTCTTATTATAGATGTAATAGTTGCAAGAGTAGTTGTAGTCCTAGTAGTAGTAGTAGTTCAAGTAGTGATAGTAGTAGAAGAAGAAGAAGAAGAAGCAGTAGTTGTAGCAGTAGTAGTAGAAGTAGTAGAAGGAGGAGTGGTAGTTGTAGTGGTAGTGGTAGTAGTTGTGGCAGTTGTTGCAATAGTTATAGTAGTTGTAGCAGTAGTAGCAGTAGTAATAATAGAAGTAGCAGACATAGAAGTAGTAGTTGGAGTTGTTGTAGTAGTCATAGGAGTAGTAGAAGTTGTAGTTGTAGTTTTAATCGTAGTAGTAGGAGTAGCAGTAGGAGCATAAGTGATAGTAGCAGTAGTAGTAGCAGTAGTAGTTGTAGTAGCAGTAGTAGTAATAAAAGTAGTAGCAGTAACTGTAGCAATAATAGTAGTTGTAGTGGTAGGAGTCGTAGTTGTAGCAAAAAGAGTTATTATAGTAGTTGTCGTAATAGTTATGGCTATAGTAGTAGAAATAGTAGTAGTAGGAGAAGTAGCAGTAGTAGTCATGATAATAGTAGTAGTAGTAGTCGTAGTAGTAGTAGTATTATTAGTTTTTGTTGCAGTAGTTGTAGTTGTTGTGGTAGAAGTAGTAATTGTAGTAGCAATAACAATTGCAGTAGTAGTAGTTGTAGTAGTCATAGTAGTAGTTGTAATTGTTGTTGATGTTGTGGTAGTAGAAGTACTAGTACTAGTATTAATAGTAGTAGTAGTAGTAGTTTTAGTAGTAGTAGTAGTAGTAGGAGTAGTAGTGGGAGTAGTAGTTGGCAGAGTAGTAGTAATAGTAATAGTAGTAGTAGCAAAAGTTGCAATAGTAATAGTAATAGCAGTAGTAGTAGCAGTAGTATTAATAGTAGCAATAAGAGTAGTAACTGTAATTATAGTAGTAGTAGTAGTAATAATTGTTGTGGTAGTAGGAGTTGTAGTAGAAGTAGTAGTAGTAATAGTAGTTATTGTAGGAGTATTAGGAGTACTAGCAGTAGTAGTAATAGTAGTAGTTGTAGAAGTAGCAATTGTAGTAGGAGTAAAAGTAGTTGTAGTAGTTATAGTAGTGGTAGTTGAAGTTGAAGTAGTAGTAATAGAAGTGGTAGTAGTAGTAGTTGTTGTGATAGTAGTAGCCGTAGCTGTAGCTGCAGTACTAGTAGTAGGAGTAGTAGTTATTGTTGTCATTGTTGTAGTAGTAGTTGTTGTAGTTGTAGTAGTAGTAGTAGTAGTAGTAGTAGTAGTAGTGGTTGTTATTGTTGTAGTAGTAGTAGTAGTAGTAGTAATAGTAGTAGTAGTAGGAGTAGACCAGCATCAGCAACAGTAGTAGTAGTAATAGTAGTAGTAGTAGGAGGAGTAGACCAGCATCAGCAAATGTAGTAGTAGTTGTAGTGGTAGTAGTGGTAGTTGAAGCAGCAGTTGTAGTATTAGTAGTAGCAACTGTAACAGAAGTAGTAGTAGTACGAGCAGTAGTAGTTATAGTAGTTATAGTTACCGTAGTAGTAACAGTAGTTGCAATAACATTAGCCATAGTAGTATTGGCAGTAGTAGTAGCAATCGTAGTAGTAGTACTAGTAGTAGTAGGAGAAATAGTGGCAGTAGTAGTAGGAGTGGGAGTAGTAGCAGCAGTAGTAAGAGTAGTAGCAATTGCCATATTAGTAGTCATAGCAGTAGGAGTGGTAGTAGTAGAAGTAGCAGTTGCAGCATTAGTAGCAGTAGCAGTAGCAGTAGCAGTAGTAGTGGTATTAGTAATAGTAATAGTTGTTGCGCAAGTAGCAAAAGTAATAGTAGTAGAACTAGAAGTAGTACTTGAAGTTGCAGTACTAGTACTTGTAGTAGTTGTAGTAGTAGTAGTAGTGGTAGTAATAATCATAGAAGTAGCACGATTTGTAGTAGGGGTAGTCGTATTAGTAGTAGAAGCTATAGTAGTAATAGCAGTTTCACTAGTAGTAGTATTAGTTGTAGTTGTAGTAGTAGAAGTAGTAGTCGTAGTAGTAGTAGCAGTAGGAGGAGTAGTAGTTGTAGTGTTGGAAGCAATGGTAGTAGTAGGTGTAGTTAAAGTGGTAGTGGTGCTTGCAGTAGCAGTACTAATAGTTATCCTTTTTGCAGCAGTGGTAGTGGTAGTTATTGTAATAGTCATAGTAGCAATATTAGCAGGAGTAGCAGCGATAGTTGTTGTTGTAGTAGCAGTAGCAGTAGCAGCAGTAGTAGTAGAAGTTGTAGCAGTAGTATTAGTAGTAGTAGCAGTAGTAGTAGCAGAGGTAGTAGTAGTAGTAGTAGTAGCAGTAGTTGTAGCAGTAGCAATAGTAGTAGTTGTAGCAGTCATGGTGGTCGTTGTAGTCATAGTGGTAGTTGTAGTTGTAGTTGTTGTTGTAGTAGTAGTAGAAGTATTTGTTGTGTTATTGTTATTATTATTATTATTAGTTGTTGTTGTTGTACTAGTACTAGTAGTTTGATTAGTTGTTGTTGTAGGGATAAGTAGTTGTAGTAGTAGTAGTAGTCATATTAGTAGTAGCTGTAGCAGTAGTAGTAGTTGTTGTAGTAGCACTAGTAGCAGTAGTAGTACTAATAGAAGTAGTAATAGTAGTAGTAGTACTACTACTACTACTAAGAGTAATAGTAGTAGAAGTACTCGTAGTTGTAGTAGGAGTAGTAGTAGACTAGTAATAGGAGTAGGAGTAGCAATAGTAGTAATAGTAATAGTAGTAGTAGCAGTAGACATAGTAGTAGCTGTGTTAGTAGTAATACTAGTAGTAGGGGTAGTTGTAGGAATTGTAATTGGACTTTGAGAAGCAGTAGTAATAGGAGTAGTAATAGTAGTAGTAGTAATAATAGTAGTAGTAGTAGTTGGAGCAGTAGTAGTAAAAGTAGGGGTAGTTGTAGGAGCTACAGTAGAAGTAGTAGTAGTGGTGGTAGTAATAGTAATAGTAGTAGTTGCAGTAGTAGTGGTAGTAATAGTAATAGAAATTGTAGCAGTAGGAGTAGTAGTAGTAGTAATAGTAGTAGTTGTTGTAATATTGGTAGCAGTAATAGTAGAAGTAGTTGTCATAATATTAGTTATAGTAGTAGTAGTTGTTGTAGTAGTAGTTGTTGTTGTTGTATTCATAGGAGTACTAGTAGTAATAGTTAGAGTAGCAGTGATTGGAGTAGTAGTTGTAGTAATAGTAGTAGTTGTATTAGGAGTAGCAGTGCTAGAAGTCATAGTAATAGTCGGAGCAGTATTAGTAGTAGTAGAAGCAGTAGTAATAGTTGTAGTGGTAGTAGTAGTGTTACTACTACTTGTAACAATAGTCATAGTAGTAGAAGTAGTAGTAGTAGTAGTAGGAGTCATTGTAGGAGTAATAATAGTAGTTGGAGTAGTAGTAGTTGGAGTAATAGTAGTAACAGTAGTCGTAGTAGTGGTAGTAGCAGTCGTAGGTCTAGTAATAGGCCGATAGCAATAGTAATAGTACTTGTAATGGTGTTGGTAGTAGTAGTAGTAATAGTAGTAGTAGTAGATGTAGTAGTAGCAGTAGTAGAAGGAGTAGTAATTGGATTAGTAGCAGAGGTAGTAGTAGTAGTAGTAGTTATTGTTGTTGTTGTTGTTGTTGTAATAGTAGCAGTAGTAGTAGAAGCAGTAAGAGTAGCAGTAGAGATAGTTGTAGTAGTAGCAGTAATAGTAGTAGTAGAAGTACAAGTAGTGGTAGTCATAGTAGGAGTAGTAGTAGTAGCCGTAGTAGTAATAATAATAGTAGTTGTAGTAGTATTAGTAGTAATACTAGTAGTAGTAGTAGTAATAGTACTAGTTGTAGTAGGTGTGTTTGGAGTAATAGCAGTCGTAGCTGTAGTAGTAGTGGTCATAGTAGTAGTAGTAATAGTAGTAGTAGTAGCAGTAATAATGGTAGTAGTTGTTATTGTAGTAGTAGTAGTAGTAGCAGTAGTAGTGGTAGCTGTACTAGTAATACTAGCAGTAGTTGTTGCAGTAGCACCCACAGTAGTAGTACTAGTAGTAGTAGTAGTAGTTATTGTTGTTGTTGTTGTGATAGTAGTAGTTAGTCAAAGTAGTAGCATTAGTAGTTGTTGTTGTGGTAGAACTAGTAGCAGCAATAGTAGTATTAGTAGTAGTAGAAGTAGTTGTAGGAGTAGTAGTAGCAGCAATAGCAGCAGCAGCAGTAGTTGTAGTAGCTGTAGTTGTGGTGGTGGTGGTGGTAGTTGTTGAAGTAGTTGTAGTAGTCGTTGTAGTAGTAGTAGTATTAATAGTAAAAGTAGTAGCCATAGTAATTGTAGAACTAGTAGTAGGAGTTGCTATAGTAGCTATAGGAGTAGTAGTAGGAGGACGTGTAGTTGTAGGAGTAGAAGTAGCAGTACTAGTAGTTGTTGTTGTTGTAGAAGTTGTAGTAGCTGTAGCAGTAGTAGTAGTTGTAGTAGTTGGAGAAGTAGTAGTAGAAATAGGAGTTGCTGTAGTAGTTATAGTAGTAGAAATAGTAGCAATAGGAGAAGTAATAGTGGTAGTCATCGTAAAAGTAGTAGTAGTAGTCATAGTAGTAGTTGTAGTATTAGTAGTACCTATTTTAGTAGTAGTTGTTATTGTTGTAGTAGTAGTATATGTTGCAGTAGCAGTAGCAGCAGCAGAAGTAGTAGTTTTAGTGATAGTAGTTGTTGTTGATGTTGTGGTAGTGAAAGTAGTAGCACTAGTATTATTAATAGTAGTAGTAGTAGTGGTTTAAGTAGTAGTATTAGTAGTAGTAGTAGGAGTAGTAGTGGTAGTCGGAGGAGGAGGAGTAGTAGTAATAGTAATAGAACTAGTAGCAGAAGTTCCAATAGTAATACTTGTAGTAGAAAAAGTTGCAATACGAATAGTAGTCGTAGTAGTAGTAGTAGTAGTAATAGTAGGAGTAAGAGCAGTAGCTGTAATAGTAATAGCAGTAGTAGTACTAGTAGTAGCAACTGCAGTAGAAGTAGTAGCAGTTGTAGTAGTAGTAGTAGCAATAGTAGCAATAATTGTTGTAGTAGTAGTAGAAGCAAAAGTAGTAGCAGTTGATGTAGTAATCGAAGTTGTAGTAATAGTAGCAGTTGTAGTAGGAGTACTAGGAGTACTAGCAGTAGTAGTAATAGTAGTAGTTGTAAAAGTAGAAATAGTAGTAGGAGTGAAAATAGTTGTAGTAGTAGACGAAGTAGAAGTAGTAGTAGTGGTAGTAGTACAACTACTAGTAGCCGCTGTGAAGTAGTACTATTAGCAGGAGTAATAGTAGTAGTAGTTGTTGTAGTAGTAGTAGTAGCCGTGGTAGTAGTAGTATTTGTCATAGCAATAGTAGTATTAGTTGTAGTAGCAGTAGTATTTGTAGCAGCAGTAGTAGTAGTTGTTGTGGTATTAGTAGTAGTAATTATGGTATTAGTAGTAGTAATAGTTGTTGTGGTATTAGTGGTAGTAGTAGTAGTAGTACTAGTAGTAGTAGTAGTAGTAGTAGGACTAGCAGCAGCAGCAGCCGTAGTTATTGTTATAGTAGTAGTGGTGGTAGTTGCAGCAGCAATTGTAGTATTAGTAGTAGCAGTAGCAGTTGTCGTAGTAGTAGCAGTAGCAGTAGCAATTGACGTAGTAGTTGCGTAGCAGTAGGTGTAGTAGTAGTAGCACTAGTTGCGATAGAATTAGCCATAGTTGTTGTAGTGGTACTAGTCGTAGTTGTTGTTGTAGCTGGATTATTAGTAATAGTAGTAGTAGTAGTTGTTGTTGTTGTTATTGTAGTATTGGAAGCGGTAGTAGTATTATGTGTAGTAATAGTAGTAGTAGTCATAGTAGTAGTGGTTGCAGTAGAAGTACTAGTAGTTGCTGCAGTGGTAGTAGTAGTTGTTGTTGTTGTAGTAGTCATAGGAATAATAGTAGTTGGAGTAGTAGTGGTAGTTTTTGTTGTAGTAGTAGGAGCAGTAGCAACAGCAGTAGTAGAAGAAGTAGCACCAGCAGTAGTAGTCGAAGTAGTAGTAGTAGTATTAGGAGTAGTAGCAGTAGTAGTAACAGTAGTGGTAGCTGTAGCAGTAGTAGTAGTAGAAGTAGTAGTAGTAGTATTAGTAGTAGTAGGAGCAGTAGTAGTAGTAGTAGTAGTAGTAGTAGTAGTAGTAGTAGTAGTAGTAGTAGTAGTAGTACTAGTAGAAGCAGTAGAAGTAGCTGTAGCAGTAGTTGCAGTTGTAGTAGTAGCTGTAACATTAGTTAAAATAGTAGAAGGTTGGTGGCAGCTACAACTACTACTATTACTGCTATTACAACAACTACTTGTACTAGTACAACCAGTAATATTACCGCTACTTCTGCAGCTACTTTTGTTTTTGTTGCTAGTAGTAGTAGTAGTAGTACTACGACTACCACAACTACTACTATTGCTACCATTCCTACTCAAACTCCTAGTGCTTCTACTACTCCTTCAACAACTACTACTACAACTACTCCTACTCCTACTACTACAACTACTGCTTCTACAACTTCAACTATTCCTGCTCCAACTCCTGCTGCTTCTACACCCACTACTGCTACAACTACTACTGCTCATAATACTATAACCACTACTACCACTACCACTAAGATTATAACTACTATGGCTACTGCTACTACTGCTGCTATTACTACTACTACTATAACTATTACTACTGCTACTGCTGCTGCTACTACTACTACTACTACTACAACCACAACAACTGCTACTACTCCTGCTACACCTACCACTATTACGACTACTATTACAACTACTACTAATATGACTAATACTATTCCTACACTTACTCCTACTTAGATAATACTACTACTAATATGACTACTACTGCTACTGCTATAATAATAACTACTGCAACTACTCTTACCACTACTACTACTAATACGATAACTACTACTACTACTACTACTATTACTATTACTCTACTACTATGACTACTACCACTATTACTACTATTACGACTAGTAGTAGTTGCAGTTGTCGTAGTAGTCAAATTAGTAGCAGTAGTAGTACTACTAGTAGTAGTGATAGTAGTAGCGGAAGTAGAAATAGCAGTAATAATAGTAGTAGTAGAAGTAGTTGTAGTAGTAGTAGTTGCAGTTGTAGTAGTAGTAGTAGTCGTAGCAGCAGTAGTAGCGGTAATAGTAGTAGAAATAGTAGTGGAGGTAAGAGCGGTAGTAGTAGTAATAAAGTTTTTAGCAACAATAGTAGTAGTAGTAGTCATAGTAGTAGCAGCAAAAGTAGTAGTAGTAGTAATCATAGTAGTAGTAGTAGCAGGAGTAGTAGTAGTAGCAGCAACAGTAGCAAAAGTAGTAGCAGTAGTAGTAGTGGTAGTGCCAGTAGTAGTAGTAGTAGTAAATGCGGTAGTACTAGTAGTCATAGTGGAAGTAGTAGAAGGCAGAGGAGGAGGAGGAGGAGGAGCAAAGTAGTAGGAGCAATAGTAGTAGTAGTAACTATGGTAGTAGTAATAGTAGAAGAGGTAGTAGTAGTAGTAGTATCAGTAGAAGTAATAGTAGTAGCCGTAGTGGTTGCAGTAGCGCTAGTAGTAGTTGCTGTAGTAGTAGTGCGGTACTAGTAGCAGCAGCAGCAGGAGGTGTAATAGTAGTTGTTGTTGTAGTACTTGTAGTAGTAGTAGTAGCAGTAGTGATAGTTGTAGTAATAGTCGGAGTAGCACTAGTAGCAATAGGAGTAATAGTAGCAGTAGTTGTAGTAGTAATAGTAGTAGCAAAAGCAGCTGTAGTAGTCATAGTTGTTGTAGCAATAATAGCAGTAGTATTAGTAGTTGTAGGAGTACTAGTTATTATAGCAGTAGTACTAGTAATAATAGTAGTAGTAGTAGTAATAGCAGCAGTAGTTGCAATAGCTGCAACAATAGTAGTACTAGCAATAGTAGTACTAGTAGTAGTTGTTGTAGTAGTAGTGGTAGTAGTAGTTGAAGTAGTTGCCATAGTAGAAGTAGTAGTAGTAGCAGTAGTAGTAGTAGAATCAGTAGCCATAGCAAAAGTAGTAGAACCAGAAGTCGTACTTGTTGTAGTAGAAGTTATAGTAGAGGTAGTAGAAATAGTAGTTGTACTTTTAGTAGTAGTTGTAGTAGTAGTAGTAGTAGTAGTATTAGTAGTGGTAGTGGTAGTAGTAGTAGTAGTAGTAGTAGTAGTAGTAGTAGGAGTGGTAGAAGTAGTTGTAGCCTTAGTAGTAGGAATAGTATCAGGCGTAGTAGTAGTAGTGGTAGAAGTAGTAGTAGGAGTGGCAAATCAATGTAATAGCAGCAGTAGTAGTAATAATAGATGTAGTAGTAGTCGGAGGAGTAGTAGTAGTTGTAGCAGTAACAGTTGCAGTAGCAGTAGTAGAAATAGTAGGAGTAGTAATAGTAGTCATAGTTGTAAGAGTAATACCAGAAGTACTAGCTATAGTAATTGTTGTTGTAGTAGTAGTGGTTGTAGTAGCAATCAAAGTAGTTCCAATAGCAGCAATAGTATTAATAGTAGCAGTAGTAATCATAGTTGATGTAGTAGCAGTAGTGGTAATAGTAGATGTAGTAGTAGTAATAGTACTAGTAGTAGAAGTAGTACTAATGGTTGCAGTAGTAGTAGTCCTGGTAGTAGTTATAGCAACGATAGTCGTAGTAGTAGTAGAAGATGTAGTGGTAATGGTAGCCATAGTTGTAGTACAAGTGGTAGTGGTTGTAATAGTGGTAGTGGCAGTAGTAGTTGTAATAGTGGTAGTGGTAGTAGTAGAAGTAGTAGTTGTAGTTGTAGTAGTAGTAGGAATAGTAGCAAAAGGAGTTGTTGCTGTAGTAGTTGGAGTAGTTGTAGTGGTAGTAGTAGTAGAAGTCATAGTATGAGTGGTAGTACTAGTAGTAGTGACTGTATTAGTAGTAGTACTAGCAGTAGTGTTGTAGCACTGGTGTAGATGTAGTAGCAGTAGTTACATTAGTAGAGCCAGTAGTAGTAGTTACAGTAGTAATAGTAGTGGCAGTAGTTGTAGCATTAGTAGTAGGAGTAATAGTAGTAGTAGTAGTAGCAGTAGTAGTGCTAGTAACAGAAGTAACAGAAGTGGCAGCTCTAGTAGTAGTAGTAGTAGTAATAGTAGTAGTAGTAGTAGTTGTTGTTGTTGTTGTTGTTGTAGTAGTAGTAGTAGTAGTAGTAGTTATTGTTGTTGTTATTGTTGTTGTTGTTGTTGTTGTTGTTGTTGTTGTAGTAGTAGTAGTAGTAGTAGTAGTAGTAGTAGTAGTAGTAGTAGTAATAATAGTAGCATAGCAGAAGTAGTAGTAAAAATAGTGGGAGTAGTAGTAGTAGCAGTAGAAGTAGTGGTAGTTGCAATAGTAATAGCAATAGTAGTAGTATTCGTGGTCGTAGTTGTAGTAGTAGTAGTAGTACTAGGAAGTAGTACGAGTTGAAGTTTCAGTAGCAGTAACAGTAGTAGAAGTAGTTCTAGCATAAGTTGATGTAGTAGTAGTAGTAGTAGTTATACTTGTAGTAGTAGTAGTAGTAGTAGTAGTAGTAGTTTCCGTAGTAGTAGTAGTTGTAGCAGTTATAGTACAACAACTGTAGTTGTAGTCTAAGTAGTTCCAGTAGTAGTAGTTTTGTAGTAGTAAGTAATAGGGGTAGTAGTAGTAGCTGTAGCACTAGTAGAAGTAGGAGTAGGAGTAGTAGTATGAGGAGTAGAAGTAGGAGTAGGAGTAGGAGTAGCAGCAGTAATAGTACTAGTAGAAGTAGTCATTGATGTAGTAGTATTAGTAGCGGAAGATGTAGTAGTACTAGTACTAGGTGTTTGTAACTGTTGTAGTAGTAAGAGTAGTAGTACTAAGAGTGGCAGCAGTAGTAGGAGTAGTAGTCGTCGTAGTTGTAGTTGTTGTAGTAGTAGTAGTAGTAGTAGTAGAAGTAGTCGTAGTAGCATTAGTAGCAATAGTAGTTGTTGTAGTAGCAATGCAATTTGTAGTACTAGAAGTCAATACTAATAGTAGTAGTATTAGTATTAGTAGTAGTATTAGTAGAGCAGTAGTAGTTGTACTAATAGTGGTAGAAATAGTAGAAGTAGAAGTAGTTGTTGTAGTAGTATGAGTGGTAGTTGTAGTAATATTAGTAGCATTAGTAGTGGTAGTAGTTGTCGTACTCGTAGGTGTAGTTGTAGGAGAAGCAGCAGTAGCAGTAGTACTAGTAAGACTAGTAGGAGTAGTAGTGGTAGTGGAAGTAGCAGTCGTGGTAGTAGTACTAGTGGTCATAGTAGTAGTAGGAGCAGGATTAGTAGTAGTAGTAGCAGTAGTAGTTGTAATAGTAGTTTTAGTAGTAATAGTTGTGGTAATAGGAGTAGTAGAAGTAGTAGACGGAGGGCCACTAGTATTAGGGGTAGTGGTAGGTGTAGTAGCAGTTTCTCTTCAAGTAGTAGTAGTAGTAGTATTAGTAGAACTAGCTATAGCAGTTACAGTAGTAGTGGTAGCAGTAGTAGAAGTAGTTGTTGTTGTTGTAGTAGTAGTGGGAGTTGCTATAATAGCAGTAGTAGAAGTAGTAGTCGTAGTATTAGTGGTAGTAGTAGAAGTAGTAGTAGCAGTAGTAGTGGTTGTACTAGTAGTGATATTGTAAGTAGTAGTTGTTGTTGTTGTAGTTCTAGTAGTAGTAATGGTAGTAGTGGTAATAGTGGTAGTAGTAGTAATAGTAGTAGTAGTAGTAGTAGTAGTAATAATAGTAGTAGTAGTAATAGAAATAGTAGTAGTAGTAGCAGTCGAAGCAACAACAGCAGTAGTCGTGATAGTAGTTGTAGAAGGAGTAGTAGTTGTATTAGTAATAGTAGTTGTAGTAGTATTCATAGTAGTAGTAGTAGTGGTGAAAGTAGTGGTTGTTATAGTCAGAGTAGCAGCAACAGCCGCATTAGTAGTACTAGTAGTAGAATTAGTAGTGGGTGTGTTAACAAGAGTAGTTGTAGTTGAAGTACTAGTAGAAGTAGCAGTAGTTGTATTAGTTGCAGTAGTAGCAGTAGTAATAGTAGTAGCTGTTGTTGTTTTTGTGATTGTTCAAGTTTTTGTAGTAGTAGTAGCAGTAGAAGTAGAAGTAGTAGTAGTCAGATTATTTAGAGTGGTGGTAGTTGTAGTTGTAGTAGTAGTAGCAGTAGCAGTAGTAGCATAGTAGTTGTCATAGTAGTAGTAGTAGTGGTAGTGGTAGTAGTAGTTGTAGTAGTAGTAGCAGTAGTAAGGGTAGTAGCAATAGTAGTAGTAGCATCATCAACATCCGTAGTAGTAATAATCGCAATAGAAAAAGGATTATGAGTAGTAGCCGTGATATAAGGAGGAGTAGTAGTAGTAGCAGTCGTAATAGTAGTAGTAGTACTTTTACTAGAAGTAGTAGTAGTAGTGGTAGTAGTAGGAGTTGAAATAATAGTAGTAGTAGTAGTAGCAACAATAGAACTAGTAGTAGTAATATTAAAACGAGTAGGAGTAGAAGCAGTAGAAGTATTAGCTGTAGTAGTGGTAGTAGTTTTAGCATGATTAGTAGAAGCAATAATACTAGTTGCAGTAGTAATAATACAAGTAGTTAGAGTAGTAGTAGTAGTAGCAATTGTAATAGTTAGCCGTAGAAGTAGTGGTAGAAGTCGTAGAAGTAGTAGTAGTAGTTGTTGTTGTTGTAGTGGTAGTAGTAGTTGTAGTAGTCTTAGTTATAGTTGTAGTAGCAGTAATAATCGTAATTGTAGTTGTAGTAGCAGTCATAGTTGGAGCAGCAGCATCTGTAGTAGTAGTAGTAGTGTTAGCAGTAGTAGTAATAGTTGTAGTAGTTGTTGTAGTAGCAGTAGTCGGTGTTGCAGTAATAGTAGTAGCAATGGTAGCTATAGTAGTAATAGGAGGAGGAGTAGTAGTAGTAGTAGCTACACCACCACCAACTGAAGTAGTAGTAGTAGTAGTAGCAGTCGCATTAGTAGTAGTATTAGTAGTAGTAATAGTGGTAGCAGTAATAGCAGCAGCAGTAGTCTCTACTACTAGAAGTAATTATAGTTGTAGTAATAATTGTAGTAGTATTAGGTATGGTAGTCATAGTAGCAGTAGCAGTAGTAGTAGAAGTAGTAGCAGTAGTGGGAGTATTAGGAGTGGTGGTGGTAGTAGTAGTAGTTGTAGTAGCAATAGTTCTAGCAGAAGAAGTAACAGTAGTAGTAGTGGTAATAGTAGCATTAGGAGTAGTTGAAGTAGTAATAGTAGTGGAAGTAGTAGTATTAGAAGTGGTAGTAGTTATAGTAGTAGTAGTTGTTGTGTTGGTGGTTGTAGTAGTTGTAGTTGCAATAGTAAAAATAGTAGGAGGAGTAGTAGTAGTAGCAGTCGTAATAGTAGTAGTAGTACTTTTACTAGAAGTAGTAGTAGTAGTGGTAGTAGTAGGAGTTGAAATAATAGTAGTAGTAGCAGTAGTCACAATAGAACTAGTAGTAGTAATATTAAAACGAGTAGGAGTAGAAGCAGTAGAAGTATTAGCTGTAGTAGTGGTAGTAGTTTTAGCATGATTAGTAGAAGCAATAATACTAGTTGCAGTAGTAATAATACAAGTAGTTAGAGTAGTAGTAGTAGTAGCAATTGTAATAGTTAGCCGTAGAAGTAGTGGTAGAAGTCGTAGAAGTAGTAGTAGTAGTAGTAGTAGTTGTAGTGGTAGCAGTAGTTGTAGTAGTTTTAGTTATAGTTGTAGTAGCAGTAATAATAGTAATTGTAGTTGTAGTAGCAGTCATAGTTGGAGCAACAGCATCTGTAGTAGTAGTAGTAGTGTTAGCAGTAGTAGTAATAGTTGTAGTAGTAGTTGTAGTAGCAGTAGTCGGTGTTGCAGTAATAGTAGTAGCAATGGTAGCTGTAGTAGTAATAGGAGGAGGAGTAGTAGTAGTAGTAGCTACACCACCACCAACTGAAGTAGTAGTAGTAGTAGTAGCTGTCGCATTAGTAGTAGTATTAGTAGTAGTAATAGTGGTAGCATTAATAGCAGCAGCAGTAGTCATAGTAGTAGCTCAAGTATTAGTAGCAACTATAGTAATAGTAGTAGCAGTAGTCGCAGTAGCAGTAGTAGCAGTAGCATGAGCAATAGACGTAATAGTATTAGCAGTAGTAGTAGCAGCTGTAAAAGTAGCAGTAGCAGCATCAGTAGCTGTAGTAGAAGTAGTAGTAGGAATAGTAGCAGTAGTAGTTGTTGTTGTAGTTCGAGTAGTTGTTTTCATAGTAGGAGTAGTAGTTGGAGTAGTAGTAGTAGTATTAGGAGTCATAGTAGCAGTAGTAGCAGTTGTAGTAGTACTAGTAGTAGTAGTAGCAGCAGCAGCGTTAGTAGTGGTACTAATAGTAGTAGTTGTAATAGTGGTAGAGGTAGTAGCAGCAGCAGTGGTAGTAGTAGTGGTAGTAGTAATAACAGTAGTAGTTGTCGTACTTGTAGTAGTAGTTACGGTAGCTGTAGTGGTAGTAGTAGTAGTATTGGTAGTACTAGTAGTAGCGCCAATAGTAATAGGAGTAGTAGTAGAAATAGCACAAATTGTAGTTGCACCAGTAGTTCCAGTAGTAGGAGTAGGAGTAGTAGTAGTAGCAGTAGTATTAGCAGTAGTAGTAGTAGTAGTAGTAGTAGCAATAGCAGTAGTAGTAACAGTTGTAGTAGTTGGAGAAGAAGTAGGTATAGTAGTAGGATTATAAGTAGTTATAGTAGTAGGTGTAGTGGTTGCAGCAACAGTAGCAGCTACAGCAAAAACAGTAGTAGTATTAGCAGTAGCAGTAATAGTAGTTGTAGTAGTAGTTGCAGCAGCAGCAGTAGTATTAGTAGCAATAGTAGTAGTAGTAGTAGTAGTAGTAATAGTAATAGTAGTACAAGGGGTATTAATAGTAGTAGTAATACTAGCTATAGTAATCGTAACAGCATTAGCAGCAGCAGCTGTAGTAATGCTAGTAACAGTAGTAACAGTAGTAGTACTAGTTGTAGTAGTAGTAGCAACATCTCTAATAGTAGTAGTTGTTATTGTAGTAGTCATAGTTGTAGTAGGAGCAGCTGTAGTAAGAGCAATAGTAGTCGGAGTAGCAGTAGGGGCAGCAGCAACAATAGCAGCAGTAGGTGTAGTAGTAGTGGTAGTATTAGTAGTAGCAGTAGTAGTAGTAGTCGCATTAGCAGTAGTATTAGTAGTAGTAGTAGTAGTAGTAGTAGTAGTAGTAGTAGTAGTTGTAGTAGTAGTAATAGTAGTAGTAGTAGTAGAAGTTATAGTTATAGTAGTAGTAGTAGTAGCAAAAGTTAGAGTAGTAAAACCAGCACTAGTTGTAGTAGTAGTGGCAGTAATGGTAGTAGCAGTTGTTGTAGTAATAGTAGTTGTTGTAGTAGTGGCAGTTGTAGCAGTAGTAGTAGCTGTTATGTTTGCAGTCGTAGCAATAGTGGCGGTAGTAGTTGTAGTAGTTGTGGTTGTCACAACAGTACTAGTAGCAGGAGGAGAACTAGTAGTAGTAGCTGTAGTAGCAGTTGTAGTAGTAGTAGTAGTAGTAGGAGTGGTGGCAGCTCTAGCAACAGTAGGCAAGGTAGTGGAAGTAGTTGCACTAGTAGTGGTAGTGGGAGAAGTAGTAGTAGTAGTAGTAGTAGCAATAGTAGTAGTTATAGAGTAGTAGTAGCAGTAGTGGTAGTAGCAATACTAGAGGAGTAGCAGCAATAGTGGTAGCAGTAGTAGTAGTAAAAAAGGTGATAGTAGTAGTAGTAGTAGCAGCAGCAGCAGCAGGAGTAGTAGTAGTAGTAGTAGATGTAGTAGTAGAAGGGCAAGTTGAGAAAGTAGTAGTACAAGTAGTGGTAGTCGGAGAAGTAGTGGTAGTAGTAGTAATAGTAGTAAGATAAGTAGTAGTAGCAGTAGTAGTAGCATAAGTAGTAGCAACAGCAGTAGTGGTAGTACTAGCTATAGTAGTAGTAGTTGTAGGAGAAGTAGTAGTAGTAGTGGTAGCAATAGCATGAGTAGCAGTAGTAACTGTAGTAGTAGAAGTAGTAGCAACAGTAGAAGTAGCAGCAGCTGTAGTAGTAGTTGTAGTAGTTGTAGTAGTAGTTGTTGTTGTTGTTGGAGTAGTAGTAGTAATAGTAGGGGTTGTGGCAGTAGCAATAATAGTCGAAGTAGTAGTAGTAGTAGCCGCAGTAGTAGTAGTAGTAGTAATAATAACAGCAACCGTAGTAGTAGTACTAATAGTAGTAGTAGTGGTGGTAGAAGTAGTTGCACTAGTAGTAGTAGTATTGGAGGTAGTAGTAAGAAAAGTAGTAGTTTTCGTACTAGTAGCAGTAGTAATAGTAGCACTAGTGGTTGTGGAAGTAGTATTGGTGGTAGTGGTAGTGGTAGGATAAATAACACCAATAGTAGTAGCAGCAGTTTTTGCTGTAGAAGTATTGGTGGTAGTAGTAGTAGTTGGGGTGGTGGTGGTAGTAGTAGTAGCAGTTGGAGAAGAAGTAGGTAAAGCAATTGGAGAGGAAGTAGGTATAGTAGTAGGAGTTGCTGTAGCAGCAACAATAACAACTGCATCAACAACAGCAGTAGTAGTATTAGCAGTAGTAGTAGTTGCAGTAGTAGTAGTAGTAGTAGTAGCAGAAGCCGTAGTAGTAGAGTAGTAGTAGAAGTAGTATTACTAGCAATAGTAGTAATAGTAGTAATAGCAGTAGTAGTGCAAAATGTATTAGCAACAGTAGTAATAGTAGTAGTTGCAGCAGCAGCAGTAGTAGTAGTAGTTGCAGCAGCAGCAGTAGCAGTAGTAATGCTAGTAATAATAGTAGCAGCAGCAGCAGCAGTAGTAGTAGTAGTTGCAGCATCTGCAACAACAGTAGTAGAAGTTGTAGTAACTGTAGCAGTAGTAGTAACAGTAGTCGCAGTAGTAGTAGTAGTTGTTGTAGCAGTAGTAGTATTAGTAGTAGTAGCAGCAGCAGCAGTAATAGCAGTAGTAGTAATAGTAGAAGAAGTAGTAGTTGGTGAAATAATAGCAATAGCTATAGTAGCACAAGTAGTAGTTGTGGTAGTAGCAGCAGTAGTAGTACTAATTGCAGTAGTGGCAGTAGTAGCAGTTGCAGAAGTATCTGTAATACTTGTAGTAGCAATAGCAGCAACAGCCATAGTAGTAGTCGTAGTACTAGTGGCAGTTGTAGTATTAATAAGAGAAGAAGTTGTAGAAGTGGTAGCTGTAGTAGAAGTTGTAGCAGAAGTTGTAGTCGTCGAAGTCATAGATGTAGTAGCAGAAGTAGGAGTAGTTGTAGTAAAAGTAATAGTTGCAATAGTAGTAGTTGTAGTCATGGGGGTATGGGAAGTAATACTAGCAGTGGCAGCAGTAGTAGTAGCAGTTGTAGTATTAGTAGGAGTAGCAGTAGTTGTAGTAACAGAAGTAGTGACAATAGTAATAGTAATAGGAAAAGTAGTAGTCATAATTGTAGTAGTCCCAGCAGTAACAACAGCAGCAGTAGTAGTAGCAGTAGTTGGAGCATAAGTAGTAGAAGTAGTAGCAGTAGTAGCAATAGTAGTAGTAGGAGTATTAATAGTAGCAATAATAGTAGATGTATGAGTAGTGGTAGCAATTGTAGTAGCATTATTAGCTACAGTGGCTGTATTTGTCATGGTATAAGTAGTAGTACTAGTAGTAATAGTAGTACGTATTGCAATTGCAATAGTTGTAGTGGTAGTTGTAGCATTAGTAGTAGTAGAAGTAGTAGTAGTAGTGGTAGTAGGAGTAGCAGTAGCAATAGCAGTAATAGGACTAGTAGTAGTAGTAGCAGAAGCAAAAGTCGTAGACATACTAGTAGTAGTAGTCATAGCAGGAGTAGCTATAGTAGTAGAAGTAGTAGTAGTAGTAGTAGTATTAGTAGTACTAATAGTAGTAGCTTTTGAGGTAGCAGTAGTGCTAGTAGAATTAGTTGTAGTAGTAGTGTAATAATAGTAGCAGTAGTAGTAGTAGTAGTGTTAGTAGTAGTAGTAGTAGCAGTAGTAGCAATGGTAGTAGTCACACTTGTAGTAGAAGGAGTAGTTGTAGTAATAGTAGTAGCAGTAGCAATAGCAGCAATAATAGTCGTAGTTATAGTAGTCGTAGTAGCAGTTGTTGTAGTAATAGAAGTAGCTACAGTAGTAGTAGTATTAGTGGTAGTTATAGTAGTAGCAGAAGTGGAAGTTGTAGTGATAATAGTAGTAGTAGAAGCAGTTGTAGTTGTAGTAGTAGTAGTAATAATCGTAATAGTAGTAGTCGTAATAGGAGTAGTAGTGGTGGTGGTGGTGGCAATCGCATTACTACCGGTAGTAGTTGTTATAGTAGTAGCAACAGATGTAGTAGTAGTAGTAATTATAGTAGTAGTAGTTGTAGGAGCAGTTGTTTTTGTTGTTGTTGTTGTAGTCATAGTATTAGTAGCAGTAATAGTAATAGTAGTTGTGGTTGTAGTAGTAGTTGTTGCAGTAAAGTAGTTGCAGTAATAGGAGAAGTAGCAGTAGTAGTAGTTTTGGAAGTAGTAGAGATAGTAGTAGCAGCAGCAGCAGTAGTAGTGGTAGAGGTAGTAGTAGTAGCAGTAGTTGTAGTAAATGTGGCAGTACTAGTAGAAGTAGTGGTCGTGGTAGCAGGTGGAGGTGGAGGAGGAGGAGCAGTAGTAGTAGCAGTTGTTGTAGTAATAGTAATGACAGTAGTAGTAATAGTAATAATAGTAGTAGAAGTAGTAATAGTAGTAGTAGTAGCAGTAGAAGTAGTAGTATTAGCGGTAGATGTAGTAGTTGTAGCAGTAGTAGTTATAGTAATAATTCTAGGAGTAGTAGTAGTAGTAGTAGTAGGTGTAGTAATAGAAGTTGTAGCAATGGTAGCGGTAATGGAATAAGCCATAGTAGTACTAGGTGTAGTAGTAGTAATAGTACCTGTAGTAGTAGTAGCAACAGTAGTGGCAGAAGTTGTAGTAGTAGTAGCAGTAGTAATAGTATTAATAGTCATAGTGGTAGTAGTAGTAGTAGCAGTTGTTCTTGTTGTTGTAGTAGTAGTAGTAATAGCGGTTGTAGTTATAGCAGTAGTAGGAGTAGTAATAGTAGCAGTATTGGTAGTTGTAGAAGTATTAGTAGTAGCAGTAATGAGAGTAGTAGTTGAAATAGCAGTAGTTATTGTAGTAGTAGCGACAGTTCTACTAGTAGTAGTACTAGTAGTAGTAGTAGTAGTATTAGTAGTAGTAATAGTAGCGACAGTAATAATAACAGTAGTCGTAGTAGTAGTAGAAGTAGTAGTAGTTGGAGAAGTAGTAGTACTTACCAGCAGAAGCAGGAGCGGTAGTAGCAGTTGTAGCAGTAGGAAAAGAAGTAGGCATAGTTGTATGTGAAGTAGGTATAGTAGTAGTAGTAGTGGTAGTAGCAACGGCTGCAGTAGTAGTATTAGTAGTTGTGGTAATAGTAGTAGTAGCAGTACTAGTAGTAGCAACAGTAGCTGCATTAGTAGCAGCAGCAACAGTAGTAGTAGTAACTGTAGTAGTAGTAGTAGTAGTAGAAGCAACAACTGTAGTAGTAGGAGGAGGTGGCGGAGGAGGAGTAATAGTAGTAGCAGGAGAAGCTGTATTAGTAGTAGTAGTAGTATTAGTAGCAAGAGTAGGAATTGGTGTAGAAGTTGTAATAATCGTAGCAGTAGCAGAAGTGATAGTAGTAGTAGTAGGAGTAGGAGAAGTGGTTGGAGTAGTGGCTGTAGGAATAGTTCCAATAGTAGCACAAGTAGTATTACTACTACCACCACTACTGCTACTACTGCTACTACTTCCATGACAACTGCTGCTATTGCTGCTACACTTCTTTAACAATTGCTACTGCTGCTACTGCCACTACTATTACTTAAACGACTGCTACTACAGCTACTACTACTACTTCTACTACTACTATTACTACTACTACTACTGCAGCTACTACTAATTCTACTATTACTACAACTGCTAATACCCGTGATACTACAACAAATACTACTACTACTACGACTACTACGACTACTACTCCTCCCACAACAACAAAAACAACAACAACTACTACTATTGCTACTATTGTGGCTACTATTACTTCTTCTGTTATTACTACTACTGCTATTAGTACTACTACCACTACTAACACTTCTAATAGAACCGCTACTTCTGCTGCCACTACTACTACTATTACTATTACCAATACTACTATTACTACTACTACTTCTACTACTACTACAACTTTTACTACTACAACTACAACCACGACTGCTGCTATTAAATACTACTACCAGTACTTTTACTACTACTATTACATCTACAACTTCTACAAATACTGCGACTAGTACTTCTACCACTACGACTACTGCTAATACTTCTACTACTTCTCATACTACTAATACGACTACCATTATAATATTTGTATTATTATTACTACTACTACTACAACAACTACTACTACTAGTACTTTTATTACAACAACCACTACTTCTACGACTACTACTACTTCTACTACTACTAGTGCTACAGCTACTACTACTACTAATACTGTTGCTGCTATAACTACGACTTCTGCTACAACAACAACTACTATTTCTTGGACTACTTCTACTACTACTACTATGATTGCTACTGCGACTACTATTGCTTCTACTACACTTACTTACTTACTACTACCACTACTGTAGCTGCCCGCGCTACTATTTACTACCACTACTACTGCTTAGTACTTCCTTGTCTACTACTAAGGCTACTATACTATATTGCCTCTGGCCATTTCACAGTATACCTTTACTGCTGCAGTGTGCTGCTGTAGCGGTTGGGGCTACCCAGCGCTGCGACAACCCACGACACGGCGACGAGGGCGAGTACTGCGGGACGACTACTACTAATACAATGCTACTATCGTGATCGACGACTACTACGACGACTACTACTATGCTTTGCTGCTCTATTGTTGTTGTTGCTGCTGCTGCAGCAACTACTTCTACTATGGGTACTACTACTACTACTACTACTGCTGCTGCTACTTCTGTTACGGCTATTAATTCTACTACTCCTGCTACTACTACTACTACTTCTACTGCTACTACTTCTACTGCTACTACTTCTACTACTACTACCACAACTACTACTACTACTACGACTACCGCTACTGTTTCTTGTGCTACACCTCCTACTACAACTACTATTTCTACTATGGCTACTACTACTATTCCAACTATACTGCTTCTGCTTCAGTTATTTCTGCTACAAGAACAACTTCTACTAATATTGGTAGTACAGCTATTACTTCCACTTCTGCTACTATTAGTACTACTGCTTCTGCTACTACTGCTACTGCAGCTATTACTACTACTATTGTAGATACAACAACTATGACTACAACTATGACTACTATAAGGACTTCTGCTACTATTGCTGCTGCTACTACTACTACTATTACTACTAATATTACTACTGTTGCTACTTCTACTATTATCACTACAACTAGGACTACTACTACTATTACAACTATAATTACTACAACAACAACAACTACTACTTGTTTTCCCATAATAACTACTACTACACCTTCTTCGACTACTGCAACTTTTGCTACAACTACTACTGCTACAACTACTATTGCTACTACTGCTACTGCTACTACTACTACCTCTACTACTGCAACAACTACTACGTGCTACTACTATAACAACTACTGCTACTACTGCTGCTGCTACTCATACTACCCCCACTACTACAACAACAACAACTACTACTGCGGCAACTATCGCTACTATGGCTTCTATTACTACTACTACTACTACTACTACTGCTATTGTGACTACTCCAGCTAATAATACTACTACTTCAGCTGTTGCTACTAATTCTACTCATACTGCCACTGTTGCTACTACTACTACTACTACTATTGCTAATATTACAGCAACTACTACTACAGCTGTTGCTACTACTACTAATGCAACTACTGCTACAACTGTTGCTACTAGTGCTACTACGACTACATTTGCTATGATTACTGGTTCTACTACTACAACTACTGTTGTTGCTGTTCATACAACTACCACTACTGTTGCCGCTCTTGTAACAACTACTACTGCTTCTAGTACAACGACCACTACTACTACTACTAAGAGTATTACTACTACTACTAGTACAACAACTTCTTCTGCTACTACTACTAGAACTACTACTATAGCTACTGCTACTACTACAACAGCTACTGCTACTACTGCTGTTGCTGCTGCTACTACATGGGCCACTACTACTACTTCTACTGCTGATGCTGCTGCTGCTACTACTACTACTTTTTCTATGACTTACAACAACTACTATTGCTACTACTACCACTACGGCAACTACTAGTACTACTTATGTAACTACTACCACTACTATGACTTCTACCAGCACTACTACTACTATTACTACTACTACTACTACTACTACAATATCGACTATTATAGCTTCTACTACTACTACAGCTGCTACTCCTATTACTACTACAACTACTACTACTGCTGCCACTACTACTGCTGCCACTACTACTACTACTAAAACTTCTCTTACTACTACTACTACTACTGCTATTTCTACTACTACTACTTCAACTACTACTACTACTACTGCTACTACTACTGCTACTACTACTTCTACTACTACTATGATTATTCCTACTACAACTACTGCTACTGCTATTTCTACTACTACTACAACTACAACAATTACTACTACTACGACTACAACAACTACTGCTACTGTTGTTACAACAACAACAACTACTACTATTACTACTCCTACTACTACAACAGCGGGTACTACTCTTCTACTACTACCACTGCTGCTGCGACTGCTACTTCTACTGCTTCTACTGCAACTACTGCTGCTACTACTGCAACTGCTACTACTACTACTGCTGCTTTTACTTCACTTCTACTACAACAATACAACTAAAACCACTACTTTTACTACAAGTACAACTATTACTGCGAATAATACTACTACTACAACTACTACAATTGCTAAAACTTCTCCTATTACTACTATTACTAAAACTTCTCCTACTACTACCACTACTACTACTACTACTATTGCCACTGCTAGTACTTCAAATACTACTACTGCTACTACTAATACTTCTGCTACTACTACTACTAGGACTACTCTACAACTTCGACTGCTACTTCTACTACTCCAATTTCTACTACTACTACTACTACTACTACTAGTACTACTACTACATCTACTACTAATACTACTACAACATCTACAACTATTACTCCTACTACAACCATTACTACTAATACTACAACAATAACAACAACAACAACAATAACTACTACTACTACTACTACTACTACTTGTGCTCCTACTACTACTGCTACTTCTACTACTGCTACTTCTGCTCCTCATACTACTATTACTAGAACTACTACAACTATTACGACTACCACTACGATTAGTACTACTACTACGGCTATTACTTCTACTACTCCTAGTACTACTACAACAACAACAACTACTACTATAACTATTACCACTAGTACTACTACTACTCTTACTACTTCTACTACTATAACTACTACTACTCCAACTGCAGCTCCTACTCCTACACTTACTTCCATTTTTGCTACTGCTACTCTTACTATTACTATTACTGCTACTACAACTACTACTGTTGGTACTCCAGCTATCGCTGCTGTTACTAGTACTACTAGCACTAATACTACTGTTGTTGCTGCTCCTGCTACTACTACTACCAGCACCATCATTTCTACTCCTACAACTACTCTGATTAACTACTACTACTACTACTACTACTACTACTACTACTGCCACTATTATTGTTTCTACTCCTACTATGACTCTTACTACAACTACTTCTACTACAACTATTGCTACTACAACAACTATTACTCAAACTACTACTGCTACTACTGCTGCTACTACTACTACTACTACAGCTGCTACTACTACTCCTATTCCTATTATTACAACTACTACCACTACCATTACAATAACTATTAATACTACTGCTACTGCTGCTGCTGCTGTTACTAGTACTACTACTATTACCACTACTACTACAGCGACTGCTGATGCTGCTGCTACTACAAATGCTAGTACTACTACTACTACTGCTGCTACCACTTGTGCTCCAACTACTACTTCTACTACAACTGCTACTCATACTACTGCTACTACGACTACTACTACTATTACTACTACCACTATGATTACTACTTCTACTACTACTACTACTAACACTACTCCTACTACTACTACTACAACAACCACAACTATTACTACTACTCCTACTGCTACTGCTACTCCTACAGCTACTGCTATTGCTAAAACAAATGTTACTACAGCTACTATTACTACTACTGCTACTACTACTCTTACTACAACTACTACTACTACTAGAACTACTGCTACTACTACTACTACTACTCTCACTACTACTACTACTATAACAACTACTCCTCGTACTGCTACTCCTACTCCTAAACTTACTTCTCTTACTGCTAGTACTACTACTACTACTACTACTATTACTACTAGTACTGCTACCGCTACTACTACTGCTACTATTACTGCAACTACTACTACCACTACTACTACTCCTACTTCTACTCCTAGTCCTACACCTACTCCGATTAACTACTACTACAACTGCTACTATTGCTGCTACTATTACTACTTCTACTCCTACTACTACTCTTACTATCGCTACTACTACTGCTGCTGCTGCTTCTAGTATTACTCTTGCTACTATTACTCCTACTACAATGACTCCTACTACTACTACTACTACTGCTACTACTTCTATTCCTACTACTACAACTACTACACCGATTATTAGTAAAATTACTAATAATACTACTGCTGCTGCTGCTGCTGTTGTTGTTGTTACAACAACTACTTCTATTACTACTACTACTACTATGACTACCGCTACTGCTGTTGCAACTGCTACAACTACTACTGCTACTACTACTACTACCACTAGTGCTCCTACTACTACCACAACTCCTTCTTCAACTATTGCAACTACTAATACTACTGCTGCTCCCAGTACTATTACTACCACTACTACAGCTATAACTACTGCTACCGCTACTCCTATTACTAAAACAAATGCTACTACTGCTACTATTACTACTACAACAACTGCTACTCTTACTACTACTGCAACCACAACAACTACTGCTACTACAACAACTACTGCCACTACTACTACTACTCTTACTACTAGTAATACTGCATCAACTACTACTCCTACTGCTACTCCTACTCCTATACTTACTTGTATTACTCCTACTACTACTACTACTAATATTACTACTTCTACTACTACTACTATGGTTGCTACTGCTGTTGCTGCTACATTTAATAGTACTGCTGCTGTTGCTGCTGCTGCTACTGCTACAATTTCTGCTACTACTACTTCTACTACTACTCCTACTACTATTTCGACTCCTACACCTACTCCGATTAACTACTACTACTAATACTACTATTGCTGCTGCTACAACTACTACTCCAACAACTACTCTTACTACTACCACTACTACTACGACTACTACTACTACTCTTGCTACTATTACTCCTATTACTACTACTACTACTACTACTACTACTACTACTACTACTTCTGCTACACCTACTCGTGCACCTACTCATATTTGTACTACTACAACTAGTACCACTGCTATTACTAGAACTACTAATACCACTACTACTACTACTAGTACTACAGTTGCTGCTGCGGTTGTTAGTTGTACTACTACTAGTACTACAGCTACTACTGCAAATGTTGTTGTTGTTGCTACTACTACTACTACTACTCCTCCTCCTCCTCCTCCTCCTCCTCCTACCACTACTACTGGTATAACAACTCCTACTACTAGTGCTCCTACTACTGCCACTACCGCTACTGCCACTCGTACTACTACTCCTACCACTACTACTACTATCACTACTACCACTACTATTACTACTACTACTGTGATGACTACTACTACTACTACTACAACTACTCCAAGTACTACTACCACAACAACTACTACTGCTCCTACACCTACACTATTGCCACAATAAATACTACAACTACTATCACTACTACTATGACTATTACTCTTACTACTACTGCTGCTACTACTACTACTACTCCTCCTACTGCTACTCCTACTCCTACACTTACTTCTACTACTGCAACTGCTACTACTACTCCTATTATTAGTAATATTACTACTGCCACTACTACTGTTGTTGCTCTTACTAGTACCACTACAACTATTGCTGCTGCTGATGCTGTTACTGCTACTGCTACTTTTACTACTACTACTCCTACTTCTACTACTACTCCAACTGCAACACCAAATCCTACACCTACTCCAATTAACTACTACAACTACAACTACTCCTCCTCCTCCTACTACTCTTATTACTATGACTACTACTACTATAACTGCAACTACAACTCTTACTACTCTTACTTCTCCTATTACTATTGCTACTGCTACTACTACTACTATAACTCTTACTCTTACTACTACTACTTCTATTACTACTCCTCCTTCCGCTACACCTACTCCTACACCTACACCTATTCCTACTACTACTACTTCGTCCACTACTATTACTAAAACTACTAATACTACTAGTACTGCTGTTGCTGCTACTGTTACTTGTACTACTACTATTACTACTATTACTACTACTACTACAACTAATAATAATGCTACCACTACTGCTACTACTACTGCTGTGGCTACTCTTACAACTATGACTATTACTGCTTCCACTGCTACTACCATTATAGCAACTGTAACTACTAGTACTACTTCTACTACTACTACTACTACTGCTACTAATGTTGTTGCTACTAGTACTACTGCCACTACTACTCCTACTACTATTGCTACTCCTACTACTACATCTACTACTGCTACTACTACTATTACTACTACTACTAAAACTTCTCCAACTACTACAACTACTACTCATGCGACTACTAGTACTACTAATATTGCTACTACTACTACTTCAACTACTACTACTACTACTACTGCTACTTCTACAACTACTACTCCCACTACTACCATTACCACTCCATCTGCTACTACTACTTCAACTATTACTTCCACTACTACTACAACTACAACAACAACTACTACTACTACTACCACTACTACTACTACTTGACATCCTACTACTACCATAACTACTACTGCTGCTACTACTATAATTACTACTAATAATACAAGTTCTATAATCACTTTTGCAACTACTGCTGCTACTATTGCAACTACAACTTCTACAACTACCTCTACTACTACTGCAGCTGAGGTTACTTCTTTTCTACTAAAACTAGTACTACTAACACCACTACCTCTCCTACACCTACAACTACGACTACAAATAATACTACTACAACTAGTGCTGCAATTACTAAAACTTTGCCTACTACAACTACTACTCCTGCTACTACGAATACTATTACGACAGCCACTACTTGCACTTCAATTACTACTACTACTACTACGCCTACTACTACTACTACCGCTACAACTTCTACTGCTACTACTACAGCTACTCCTACTACTACTATCCCTAACAGCACTATTACTATTACTACTACTACTATTACCACCACTACTATTACTGCTGCTACTACTACTGCTACAACTACTACTGCTACAACTACTACTACTACTAATACTACTACTACTACTTCTACTATTGCTACTACTACTACTATTGCTACTTCTACTACTGCTACAACAATAACTACTACTAATACTACTACTACTACTTCTACTATTGCTACTACTACTACTACTCCGACTACTACTCTGACTCCTACACCTTCCCCGATTTACAATAACTACTATTACTGTAGCTGCTGCTACTACTACTATTACTCCTACTACTACACTTACTACTGCTACCACTACAACTGCTGCAGCTACTTCTACTCTTACTCTTATTACTCTTACTACTATTACTACTACTGCTACTACTGCTACTATTACTCAGACTACTACTACTGCTACTACTACTACTACTACTACTGCTACACCTACTCCTAAACCTACTCCTATTCCTACTACTACAACTACTACCACTACTATTACTGCTACTACTACTACTACTACTGCTACTACTACAGTACTCTTGCTGCAACTACTACTACTACTCCTACTGCTACACCTACTCCTACACCTACTCCTATTTGTACTACTAAAACTACTACCACTACCACTACAACAACAACAACAACTACTACTACTACTCCTACTGCTACACCTACTCCAAAACCTACTCCTACACCTACTACTACAACTACTACCACTACTATTACTGCTACTACTACTACTACTACACGTACTCCTGCTGCGACTACTAATACTAGTACTATTGCTACTACTACTACTACTACTATTACTACTTCCACTACTACTACTATCAGGGCTAGTTCTACTACTCCGACTGCTACGTCTACTACTCCTAGTACTACTACTACTATAGCTAGTACTTCTACTGCTACTGCAACTACTATTACTACCACCACTACTACTTCTACTACTGCTGTTATAACAACAACAACTACTATTAATACTACTCCTTGTCCTACTACCATAAGTTCTGGTACCTCTACTACTACAACAATAGCTACTGCTACTGCAACTCTTGCTACTACTTCTACTACTGCTACTACTACTATTGCTACTGCTAATATTGCAAGTACTACTTCTACTACTACCTCTACTGCTACTACTACTACTACTATGACGACGATGACATCACTCTACCACCACTATTACTACTACTACAACTACAACTATTACTCCTACTACTACTCTTACTACTGCTACTACTACTGGAATAACAACAACAATAACAACAACAACTGCTACAACTACTGGTGCTCCGACTACGACTAATACAAGTAGAGGTAATAGTAGTGCCAGTAGTTGTAGTTGTTATAGTAGTAGTAGGAGAGGTAGCTATAGCTATAGCAGTAGTTGTCATCCTTGTAGTTGTAGTAGTATTAACAGTGGTGATAGTAGAAGCAGCAGTAGTAGGAGTACGAGTAGTAGTAGTAGTAGTAGCAATAATAGGAGGAGGACTAGTAGTAGTAGTAGCAACAGTTGTAGTTGTAGTAGTAGCCATAGTTGTAGTTGTAGTAGTAGTGTAGTAATAGTAGCAATAGCAATTGGTGTAGAGATAGTAGGAGTAGTAGTAGTAGTAGTCATAGCAGTAGAAGTTGGTGTAGAGATAGTAGGATTAGTAGTAGTAGTAGTCATAGCAGTAGTAATAATAGTAATAGTACTAGTAGTAGTATTAGTAGTAGTAGTAGTAGTAGTAGTAGTCACAGTAATAGTAGTATTAGTGGTAGCAGTAGTAGTAGTTGCAGTGGTAGTCGTAGTAGTTGTAGTAGTGATGTAGCAGTAGTAGCAACAGTAGTAGTGGTAGAGCTAGTTGTAGTGGTGGTAATAGCAGCAGCAGTGGTTGTACTAGAAGTAGTAGTAGCAGTAGTAATAGTAGTTGCAGTAGTAGTAGTAGTGATGGTAGTAGAAGTCAGAGTAGTAGTAGGAGTTGCTATAAAAGTAGTTGTAGTAGCAGTAGTAATAGTAGTTGTAGTTGTTGTTGTTGTAGTATTAGTAGCAATAGTAATAGTTGTAGTTGTAGTAGTTGCAGCAGTAGTTGTAGTAGTGGCATTAGTAGTAGCAGCAGCAGTGGCAGTAGTAGTAGGAGTAGGAGTAGTGGTATTAGTAGAAGGAGTAGTAGTATTAGCAGAAGTAGTAGTGCTAGTCTTAGGAGTAGCGACAGTAGTCGTGTTAGTAGTAGTAGCAATAACAATAGTAGCAGTTGTAGTGGTTGTAATAGCAACAATAGTAGAGTACTATTACTAACAAAAGTAGTTGTAGTAGTAGATGTAATTGTAGTAGTAGTAGTAGTAGTAGTACACGAAGAAATAGTAGTAGATGTAGTAGTAGTACTAGTAGTTATAGTAGTTGTAGTAATAATAATAATACTAGTAGTAGTAATAGTTGTATTAGTAGTAGTCGTTGTTGCGGTTGTAGGAGGAGTAGTAGTTATATTTGTAGTAGTTGTAGTAGTAGTTGTAGTTGTACTATTAGCAAGAGCAGTAGAAGTAGTGTTGGTAGTAGTAGTTGTTATTGTTGTTGTGGTAGTAGTAGTAGCAGTAGCCGAAGTGCTAGTAGTAGTAGTAATAGTAGTAGTTGGAGTAGGTTTAGGAGTAGGAGGAGTAGTAGTAAATCACGTAATAGTAGCAATAGTAGTAGCAATCGAAAGAGTAGCAGTTGGTAACTATAATAGGAGTGGAAGTTGTATATGTTTTGAGACTAGAGAGTAGTCGTCGTAGTTGTAAGTAGAAGGTGCAGTATAGTAGTAGTATAATAGTATTAGTAGTATCTCGTGCTATAGTAGAGCCAGTAGTAGTTGTTTGTTGGTGTTGTAGTAGTAGTGAATAAAAGTAGTAGGCGTCCGTAGTTGTACTAGGAGTATAGTAGCAAGTAGTGGTAGTAGTAGTAGTATTAGTAGTAGTTGTAGTAGTAGCAGTAATAGGAGTAGTAGTTGAAATAGCACCGGTAGTAGTGGTAGCGTTAGTTGTTGTAGTAGTAGTGGTAGTAGTAGTAGCAGTTGTAGAAGTAGTTGTAATACCACCATATGCAGTAGCAGTAGCAGCAGTTGTAGCAGTAGGAGAAGAAGTAGGTACAGTAGTAGGAGAAGTAGGTATGGTAGTAGTAGAAGTGGTAGCGGTAAAAGTAGCAGCTGCAGCAGCAGCAATAGTATTAGCAGCAGCGATAAGAGTAGTAGTAGTAGAAAAGGTAGTAGTAGTAGTAGTAACAGTAGTAGTACAAGAAGAAGTATTAGTAGCAATAGTAATAGTTGCAGTAGTAGCTGTAGAGTATTAGAACGGCTATAGTAGTAGCTGTAGTTGTAGTAGTATTGCTAGTAATAGTAGTAGTAGCCATAGTTGTAGTAGTAGTAGCCGCAGTAGCAGCAGCAGTAGTAGTAGCAGTAGCTACAATAGCAGCTGTTGTAGTTATAGCAGTCGTAGTAGTAGTGATAGTAGTAGGAGTAGCAGCAGCAGCAGTAGTAATTGCAGTAGTCACGGTAGAAGTTGTAGTAGTAGTAATAGTACCAGTAGTAGTTGAAGTAGCAAAAACAGCAGCAGTAGCTGTAGTAGCTGCAACAGCAGTGGCAGTACTAGTGGTAGTTGCACTAATAGTAGCAGTAGCGGTAGTAGTAGTAGTTGGAGCAACAGCGGCAATATTAGTAGTTGTAGTAGTAGCAGTAGTAGTGGTAGTTGGAGCAACAACAGCAATATTAGTAGTTGTAGTAGTAGCAGTAGTAGTGGTGGTGGTGGAAGTCGTAGTAGTTGTAATAATAATTGCCACAATCGTAGCAGTGGTAGTTGTAGTAGTAGTAACAGCTGAAGTAGTAGTTTCATATGTTGTAGTAATAGCAGAAGTAGTAGTAGTTGTAGTCGTAGAAGTAGTTGGAGAAGTAGTAGTAGTGGTGGTAGTAGTATTAATAGTAATACTAGTGGTAGTAGCAGTAGTATTAATAGGCGTAGCAATAGTTGTAGTAGTAGCAGTAGTAAGAATAGGAGTATTAGTAGCATTGTTAGTTGTAGTAGTAGTAGTATTAGCAGCAGTATTAGTAGTAGTATTGTTAGTAGTAGTAGCAGCTGCAGTAGTAGTAGCAGTAGTAGGAGCTGTAGTAGTAGCAAGAGTAGTAGCGGTGGCACTAGTAGTAGCAGCAGTAGCTACAGTAGTTGCCGTAGTAGTAGCAGTTGAAGCAGAGGTAGTAGTAGCAATACTAAGAGTAGTAGTTGGAGCAGTTGTAGTAGTGGTAGTAGTAGTTGTTGTTATTGTACTAATGATATTTATTTTAGGAGTAGCCGTAGTGGCAATATTAGTAGTAGTAATAGTAGTAGTAGAAGTAGTAGTACTAGTACTAGTAGTAGTAGCAGCAGTCGTGATTGCAAAAGTAGTAGCAGTAACAGTAGTTGCAGTAGTAGTAGTAGAAGAAGAAGTAATAGGAGTAGTAGTATCATTAGCAGCAGTAGCAACAATAGCAACTGTAGTGGTAGTACTAGTTCTAGTAGTATTCAACGTTGTAGTACCAGCTGTAGAAGTAGTTGTTGTAGTAGTAGTCGTAGTAGTAGTAATAGTAGTAGTTGTAGTTGCCGTATTAGAAGCTGTAGGAGCAACAGCAGATGTAGTAGTAGTAGTGGCAGTAGTAGTTGCAGTTGTAGTAGTAGCAGTAATAGCTGCAGCAATAGGAGTAGTAGTAGTAGCGGAAGTAATAGTCGCAATAGCAGTAGTAGCAACAGCAGTAGTGGCCGTCACAGTTGTAGAAGTAGTAGCAGTAGTAGTAGCAACAGTAGCAGTAGTAGTTATGGTAGTAGTACTACTAGTAGCAGTAGTAGTAGTAGTAGTAGAAGTAGAAGTATGAGCAATAGTACTAGTTGTTGTTGTTGTTGTTGTCATAGTAGTAGCACTAGTAGTGGTGGTGGTGGTAGTGGTGGTAGTAGTGGGAGTAGTAGGAATACATGTAGGAGAAGGAATAGTAGTTGAGTAGTAGTAGTAGTAGTAGTAGTAGTTGGAATACATGTAGGAGTAGGAATAGTAATTGTAGTAGTAGTAGTAGTAATAGTAGTAGTTGTTGTTGTAGGAGTAGTAGTAGCGGTAGTTGAGGTCATAGTAGTAGTAGTTGGAGGAGGAGGAGTAGTAATAGTAGCAACAGGATTGGTAGTTGTAGTAGTAGTGGTAGTAATAGTCATAGTAGTAATAGTAGTAGTATTAGTAGCAATCGTAATACTATTTGTATTAGCAGAGGTAGTAGTGGAAGTAGTAGTAGTAGTATTATGAATAGTAGTTGTCGCAGTAGCAGTAGCAGCAGTAGTATAGTAGTAGTACTAGTAGTAGTAGTAGCAGTAGTAGTAGTAAAAGTCATAGTTGTAGTAATTGTAGAATTATTAGTTGGAGTAACCATTGTAGTAGGAGTAGTTGTAACATCAACAGTAGTAGCAGTAGTAGTGGTAGTAGTAGTAGTAGTTATTGCGGTAGTAGTGGCCAGAGAAGCTATTGTAGTAGTAGTATATAAGTAGTAGTAGTATATAAGTAGTAGTAGAAGGAGAAGTAGTAGTAGTAGTTGTAGTTGTAGTTGTAGTATTAGTAATAGTAGTAGTAGTAGTAGCAGCAGCAGTAGTACTTACAGTAGTAGCTGAAGCAACAGCCGGAGGAGCAGCAGTACTAGAAGCACTAGTCATAGTCATACTAGTAGTAGTAGCGATAGTCGCAGTAGTAGCAGCAGTAGTTGTAATAGTAATATATATAGTAGCAGTTGTAGTTGCATTTGTGCTAGTAGTCATAGTAGTAGTAGTAGCAGAAGTAGTAGTAGTAGCACTAGTAGTTATAGTAGCAAAATTAGTAATAGCAGTAGTTGCAGTAGTAGCCGTAGTAGGAGAAGTAGTAGGAGTAGCAAAAGCAATGGCAAAAGTAGTAGTAGTCATAGGAGGAGAAATAGTAGAAGCCAAAGTAGAAATGGCAGTAGTAAGAGTAGTAGTAGTCGTAGGGGCAGTAGTAGTAGCAGTAGTAGTAGCATATACAGCAACAATTGTAGTAGTAGTAGCAGTAGCAACAGCAGCTATTGTAGCAATAGCTGTAGTAGTAATAGCGGTAGTAGAAGTAGCAGTAGTGGCTATAGTAATAGTAGTAGTTGTTGTAGTACTAGTACTAATAGTTGTAATAGTAGCCACGATAGAAGTACTCAGAGTAGTAGTAGTAGTAGTAGTAGTAGCAGTGCAAAAGCTGCAGTAGTAGTTGTAGTTGCAGCAGCTGTAGTAGTGAAAGTTACAGTAGAAGCAGACGTGTCGTAGTAGTAGTCAGAGTAGCAGCAACATCAATAGTAGTAGTCGGAGCAGCAGCTGTAGTAGTAGTAGTAGTAGTAGCAGCAGTAGTAGCACCAGGAGCAGGAGCAGCAGCCACTGTAGTAGTAGTAGTAGTAGTGGTAGCAGCAGTAGCAATAACAGTAGTAGTCGTAGTAGCAGTAGTAGTCATAGTAGGAGTAGTTGGAGTAATAATAGCAGTAGTACTTGTCGTAATAGTAGTATTGGTCGTAGTAGTAGTACTACTACTAGTAGTATTGGTAGTAGTTGTTGTAGCAGTAGTAGTAGCTCTTAGAGGAGTAGTAGTAGTACTGGTGGTGGTGGTAGTAACAGTAGTAGTAGGAGTAGTCACAGTAGCAGCAGTCGTAGTAGTAGCTATAGTAGCAGTAGTAGTAGTACTACTACTACTGCCACTGCTAGTACTACTACTACTACCACTACTACTGCTAGTACTACGACTACTACTACTACTTTTACTGCTGCTGCAACTACCGCAACCACTAATACGACTACCACTGCTGCTACTCCTCCAAGTTATGCGAGTACTGCTACTATTACTACTACTACTACTACCACCACTAATATTGCTGCTTCTACTACTCCTAGTCCTACTCCTATTACTTCTACTACTACTACTACTACTACTACTACTACTACTGCTGCTGCTGCTGCTGCTACTACTACTACTACTACTACTGCTGCTACTAGTACTACCTCTACTAGTATTACTACTACAACTTCTGTTGATGGTGCTGCTACAATTACTACTACTACTGTTGCTACTATTACTATTACTACTATAGCTACTACTGTTGTTGTGACTACTACTGCTACGAGTGTTATTGCTATTTCTACTACTAGTACTACTATAACTGTGACTACTACTACTACTGCTACTACTACTACTATTGCAGCTGTAGCCACTGTTGCGACTTCTTCTACTATTACAGCTACTTCTGCTACGACTGCTACTAGTTCTACTGCTACATCTACTACTACTACTACTTCAGCTATTACAACCTCTGTTACTACTATTGCTACAATTACTACTACTACAAACTACTATTACTACAACTACTACAGCAACTACTGCTACTGCTACCACTTACTACTACTACTACTTCTTCTACTACTGGTACAACTACAACAACTACTATGGCTGCTACTACTACCACTGATGCTGCTACCTCTGCTATTTACATTTCAACTTCTACTATTACTCCTACTTCTTCTATCGCTACTACTACTACGACTGCTACTACTACTAGTACTACAGCTACTATGGCTACTACTTCTGCAGCTTGTACTACTACTACTAAAATTGCAGCTACTGCCATTATTACTCCAAATACTACTACTTTTTCTGCTACTTCTACCGCTAGAACTTCCACTTCTCATAGATCAACTAATACTGCAACCACTACTGCTTCTGCTACTACTGATACTGCTACAACTACTACTACTTCGCCTACTACTACTACTTAGTCTACTACTACTTTTGCTACTAGTTCTACTACTACTCCTAATAATACTACAACTACTACTTTTCTACTTCTACTACTGCTACTACTTCGAATACTTCTACTATGACTATTTCTTCTACTACTATTACACCTACTACTACTATTTCAAGTAATGCTACTACTGCTACTACTGCTACTACAACTTCTACTATGCAACAACAACTGCTACTACTGCAATTGCAGCACCTGCTACTACTACCACTATAGTACAGCTTCCACAACTACTACCACTACTACCACTAAGACTAATACTTATGCTACTGCTACTACTGCAACAATCATTACTATTGCTACAACTGCTCCTATTGCTACTACAACTACCATTACTATTGCTGCTGCTACTACATCCACTTCTACTAGTTCTACTGGTAATATGACTGTCATTACTACTGCGACTACTTCTACTGCTACTTCTGCTACTACTACTACTGCAACTATAATTGCTGCCACTACTCCTATTACTACTAGCACAACTTTTGCTATAGTTGCTACTTTTGCTATTGCTACTACTGCTACTACTATAGCTACTTATGACACTACTACCACATCTACCACTACAACTAATACTATTGCTACTAACACTAGAACTACTACTGATGCTACTACTGCTAACTACAACTACTACTACAGTGAATACTACTACTACTGCTACAACTGCTACTACAACTAGAACTCTTACTATAACTACTACTATTGCTACTACAATAACTACTACTGCTACTACTACGATAATTACTACTACTACTACGACTGCTATAACTATTACTACTCCAACTAGTGCTACTACTGCTATAGCTGCTACTACTAGTACTACTACTATTACTATGACTGCTACTACTAGTACTACTACCACTATTATTGCAACTACTACTACTACTATTATTACAATAACTATTACAACTATTACTATTTCTATTACCACTATTACTGTTACTACTACTTTTACTTTTTCTACTACTATTACTACCAATTCTACTACTAGTACTACTAGTACTTCCAGTACTACTACTACTACCACTACTACTATTACTAATACTGCTACATCTACTACTACTACTACCACTATTGCTACTATTGCTGCTGCTGCTACTACTACTACTATGACAACTTCTCCTGCAATAACAACTACTACTTCTCTGACTACTACTACTACTCCTACTACCCCTAGTCGTACTACTACTTCTGCTCCACTACTACTACAACTACTATTATGGCTACTACTACTACTTCTACTACTACTGCTACAACCACTACTACTACCAATACTACTACTACTACTACTACTACTACTAGTACTGCTACTAATAGTACTACTTCTTGAACTACTTTTACTACAGCTAATACTGCTGCTACTACTACTATTTCTCCTACAACTATAATAACAACAACTACTACTACTACTTTTCCTACAACTACTACTACTGCTACAACTACTGCTGCTACTACTACCGCTACAACTAATACTACTTCTACTGTCACTACTACTACTGCTACTTCTACAAATGCTACTACTACTGCTACAACAACAAATACTACTGCTACTACTGTTACTCTGCAATAGTCACTACTATTACTACTACTACTATTACTGCTACTAGTACTACTATTACTAGTTCTACCACTACTACTTTTGGTACTACTACTACAGCTACGACTACCACTATGACTACTATTACTACTAACTACTACTATTATAACTATTGTTATTATTGCTATTGCTACTACTACTACTGCTACTACTACAACTTCTACTACCAACTGCTGCTACAACTACTTCTACTACTACTTTTGCTATTATTACTACTACTTCTGCTACAACAACCATGGCTGCTACTGCTCCCACTGCTGTTGCTACTACTGCTACTATAGGTAGTGTTAGTTGGAGTAGTAGCAGTAGTACAAATAATAGTAGTAAGAGAAGTACTAGTATTAGTAGTAGTAGCAGTAGTAGTAGCAGCCATAGCGGTAGTAGTAGTAGTAGTAGTAGTAGTAGGAGTAGTAGTAGTAGCCATAGCAGTGGCATGGGTACTAGTCATAACAGTAGAAGTAATAGGCGTAGTACGTAGCCATAGTAAGTAGCAGCTAGTAGCTGTCGTAGTAGTTCGTAGGACGAGGAGGAGTCGTCGTATAGTTAGTAGCAGAAGTAGTAATGGTAGTCGTGGTAAAAGTCGCACTAGAAGTGGTAGTTAGTACTAGTCGTAGTAGTAGTGAGGTGGTAGAAGTAGTATTGCAGAGAGTAGTATAGCAGTAGTATGGTAGTAGTTATAAAAGTAGTCGTTTTCATACTAGTAGCAGTCGTAATAGTAGTGGTGCGGTGGTTGTAGTCGTAGTACTGTTAGTCGTATAGTAGTAATAGCAGTAGTTAAGTCGAATAGCACTAGTAGTAGTAGTAGCAGTAGTTGTTATAGTAAAGTGGTTGTAGTAGTAGCAGTAATAGTCGTAGTCGTAGTAGTAGTAGCAGCAACAGCAGCAACTGCAGTAGTAGTAACAGTAATAGTAGTAGTTGCAGTAATAGAAGCAATATTAGAAGTAGCAGTAATAATAGTAGCAGCCGCAGTAGTAGTACGTAGCACATCGTAACAGTAGTAGTAGCAGTAATCGAAGTAGTAATAGGTGCAATATTAGTTGTAGTACACGACAGTATCGATTAGTAGTAGTAGTAGCAGCAGAGTTTAGTCGCAACAACTGCAGCAGAGTACTAGAGTAATGCAAGTATTATTAGTAGCCAGTAGTATGTGTACTGTAGTAGTATAGTACGTTACCTTACAACCGCAGTAGTAGTAGTAGTAATAGTAGTAGTAGTCAGTAGTAGTAGTAGTATTAGCTAGCAGCAGCAGTAGTAGTAGTAGTTGTAGTTGTAGCTAGCAGCAGTAGTAGTGTAAGTAGTGTAGTAGTAGTAGTAATCGTAGTAGCAGTAAGTAGCACTAACACTAGTTCGTAGCAGTAAGTTATTATTAGTAAGAGTAGCAATTGCAGCAACAGTGATAGCAGCAATAGTAGTAGTAGAAGAAGTAGTAGTTGGAGGAATTATTGTAGTAACTGTAGTATCAGAAGTAGTAGTAGTAGTAATACATGTAGTATTAGTGGCAATAGTAGCAGGAGTGGTAGTAGTAGTAGTTGGAGCTGCATCTGTAGTACCTATTATATTACTAGCAACAATAGCAGCAACAATTGTAGTACTAATAGTAGTGGTAGTAGTGTCAATAATAGCTGTATTTGAAGCAGTGGTAGCTATAGTAGCAGTTGTAGAAGAAGTGGTAGTTGCAGTAGTCGTAGATGAAGTAGCAGAAGTAGTAGTAGTAGTAGTAGTACAAGTAATAGTTGTAGTAGTAGTGCTAGTAATGGTGGTATTAGTTGTAATACTAGTGGTAGAAGTAGTAGTATTAAAAGGAGTAGTAGCAGTTGTAGTGACAAAGTAGTGGGAGTAGTAGTAGTTGTTGTAGTTGTTGTTGTTGTTGTCATTGTAGTTGTAGTAGTAGTAATAGTAGCAATAGTTGGAGCATAAGTAGTAGTAGTAGTAGGAGCAGTAGTAGTAGTCGTAATGTCAGCAGAAGAAGAAGTAGTAGTAGTAGTGGTGGTAGTAGTGGTAGTACTACTACTAGTAGTAGTAATAATAGTAGTAGTAGAATAGTAATAGTGGTAGTACTAGTATTGGTTATAGTAAGAGAAGTAGTAGTAGTAGTAGTAGTAGCGACAACAGCAGCTGCAGCAGCAGCAGCAGTAGTAGTCGTAGTAATTATAGTAGTAGCTGTGGTGGAAGCAGTAGCAAAAGTAGTAGCAGTCACCATAGTGGAGTACTTGTTATAGCAGTTGTTGCAACAGCAGTAGTACCTGTAGTGGTAGTAGTAGTAGTGGCGGTAGTAGGGGCAGTAGAAGGAGTAGTAACAATAGTAGAAGTTGCAGTAGAAGTCATTATAGTAGTACGAGTAGCACTAGTTGTTGTAGAAGTGGTGGTTGTAGTAGTAGAAGTAGTAGCAGTACTTGTAGTAGTTATTTTAATCGATGTAGTAGTAGTAGTGGTAGTACTAGTTGAAAAGGTATTTATAGTAGCAGTAGCATTACTTGTAGTGGCGAAAGCAGATGATGCGATAGGAGTAGAAGCAGTAGCTGTAGCAGATGTTGTAGTCATTGTAGAAGTAATAGTAGTAGTAGCAGTAGCAGTAGTTGTGGCTGATGTGGTAGTAGCAATAGGAGTAATTTTTGTAGAAGTTGTAGCAGAAGCAAACACAAAGAAGTAGTGGTGGTAGTCGTAGTAGTAGTAGTAGTAGTAGTAGCAGTAGTAGTAGCAGAAGTTGTAGTAGTTGTAGCAATAGTAGTAGAAATAGTAATAGGAGTAGTAGTAGTAGTTGTTGTTGTTGTTGTAGTAGTAGTAGTAGCTAAAGTAGTAATAGTAGCAACAGCATCTATTGTAGTTGTAGTTGTAGTAGTAGCAGTAGTTGTTGTTGTAGTACTGGTTTTAGTACTAGTAGTAGCAGAGGTGGCAGTAGTAGCATTAGTGGTAGTAGTAGCAATAGTAGTAGTAGCAGCAATAGCAGCACAAGTAGCAGTAGTAGCAGCAGTAGGAGTAGTAGTTGCTTTAGTTATGGTAGTGGTAGTCATTGAAGTAGTAGTAGTAATAGCCACAGTAGAAGTTGCAGCAATGGTAATAGTAGTACTAGGAGTAGTAGTTGTAGTAGCAGTAGTAGTAGAAGTAGTAGTGGTAGTAGCTATAGTAGTAGTGGTCATAATAGTAGCAGTAGCAGTACTAGTAGCGACAGTAGTAGTTGTAGTAGTAGCACTAGTATTGTTAGTAGTACTAGTGGTAGTACTAGTAGTAGGACAAGTAGTAGTAGAAGCAGAAGTAGTGGTTAAAGTAGAAGTAGTTGTAGTTATAGTATTAATAGAAATAACAGTTGTAGTAGAAGTAGCGGTAGTTGGAGCAGTAGTAGTAGTTGCAATAAAAATAGTAGTAGTCATTATTGTTGTAACCATGGTAGTAGTTGTAGTTGCAAAATTGGTAGTAGTAGGAGAACTGGTAGTAGTAGTTGTTGTTGTTGTTGTAGAAGTAGTTGTAGTAGCAGTAGTGGTTGTAGTATTAGAAGTAGTTGTAGTAGTAGTAGTAGCTAAAGTAGTAGTAGCAGTAGTAGTAGCAGATATGGTAGTTGTAGCAGCCGTAGTAGTAATAGAAGTAGTAGTTCTGGTAGTTGTAGTTGCTGTAGCATTGACAGCAATAGGAGTGGACACAGTAGTACTAGTGGTGGTGGTAGTACTAGGAGTAGCTGTAGTTGTAGGAGCTGTAGTAGTAGTAGTAAGAGTGGCAGCAGCAGCAGTAGTAGTAGGGGTAGCAGCAGTAGTAGTAGTCATTGAAGTAGTAGCAGTAGGAGTAGTAGTAGTAGTACCAGTAGTAGCTGCGGAGGTAGTAGTAGTAGTAACAGTAGGAGTAGTAGTAGTTGTAGTAGATGCTCAAGTAGTATTGGTAGCAATAGTATTTGGTACACTATTTCTAGCAGTAGTTGTTGGAGTACCATTTGCAGTAGCAGTTGAAAAACTAGTAGTAGAAGCAGTAGTAGCAGGAGTATCATTCACAAAAATAATAGTAGTAGCAATAGTAGCAATTGTTGTATTAGCAGCAATAGTAGTAGCCGAAGTACTAGTACTAGTAGTAGTGGTAGTAGCAATTGTAGGAGCTGTAGGAGCAATTGCAGCACTTGTAGTAGTAATAGCTGTAGTAGTAGTAGTAGTAACAGTAATAGCAATTTTAGTTGTAGTAAGAGTAGCTATAGTAGCAGTAGCAGTTGGAGTATCAGTAGTAGAAGTAGCAATAGTAGCATTAGTGGTAGTAACTGTAGTAGTAGTTGTACTCGTAGTAGCAGTGATAGCAGTAGTTATTGTTATAGTAGTAATAGTAGTAGTAGTGGTAGAAGCTGCAGTAGTAGTTATAGTAGTAGTAGTAGTCATTGTAATAGTAGAAGCAGAAGTTGCAATAGTTGCAGGCCTAGTATATTGGTAGCCGTAGTAATCGTAGTTGTCATGGCAGAAGTAGCAATAGTAGTAGTAGTAGTAATAGTAATAATAGTAGTACAGTCCTAGTTGTAGCAGTAGTACTGATAGTAGTAGTTGTACTAGTAGTTATAGTGGCGGGAGAATTACTAGTAGTACCAAAAGTAGTACTAGTAGTAGTAGTACTAGTAGTTGTAGCCACAATAGTAGTAGTAGTAGTAGCAGTAGTAGTGGCAGAAGCAGTAGTAGCGATAATTATTACAGTAGTAGTAGTATTAGTATTAGTATAGTTGTTGTAGTAGTAGTTGTTGTATTAGTGTAGTTGTACAAGTAGTAGTTGTAGTAGTAGTGGTTGTTGGAGAGGTGGTAGTAGTAGCAGTAGTAGTAGTAGTGGTAAAAGCAGGAGTAGTAGTAGTGGTAGTAGTAGTATTAGTAGTAGTAGTGGCTGCTGTAGTAATAAGATAATTAATATTATCGATAGCAGTGGTAGCAAAAGTTTCATTAGTTGTAGTAGTAGCAGTAGTAGGAGTAGTAGAGGCAACAATAGCAGTGGTTGTAGTAGTAGTAGCTATAGCTGTAGCAGTCGGAATAGTTATTGTAGGAGTAGTAGTAGTAGTAGTAGTATTAGTAGTAGTTGTGGACGAATTAGTACTATTAGTAGTAGCAATAGTAGTAGTAGCAGTGTGAGTAGTCATCGAAGCAGTCGTACTAGTACTAGTAGTAGCAGTAGTAGCATAAGCAATTGTTGTAATTGCTAGAGTAGTAGCAGCAGTTGTTGTAGTTGTGGTAGGAGTAGCGAGAGTAGCAGTTGTAATAATAGTAGTAGAAGGAGTACTATTAGCAGTTGTAGCAGTTGTAGTCATAGGAGTAGCAGTTGTAGTCCTAATAGTTGGAGTACCGGTAGTAATTGTCGTAGCTATAGCAGCAGAAGCTTTCGAAATTGAACTTGTAGTAGTAGCAGCAGTGGTCGTAGTAGTTGTAGAATTAGCAGTTGTAGTAGTAGTAGCAGGAGGAGTAGTAGTAGGTGCAGGGGAAGAAATAGTATAAGCAGTAACAACAGTAGAAGTTGTTGTAGTATTTGTAGTAGCAGAAGTTGCAGTAGATGTATTGGTTGCAGTGGCAAAAATAGTAGTAGTAGTAGTTATGGTAGTTGTTGTAGTAGCAGAAGTAGTAGTCGGAGGAGAACTAGTAGTAGTAGAAATAGTAGTAGTATTAACAGTAGTAGTAGCAGTCATAGTAGTGTTAGCAATTATATTGGAAGTTGTGGTAGTAGTAGCACTAGTAGCAATAATCGTATTAGCCGTAGTACATACAGAAGTAGTAGCAATACAAGTAGCGATAGTAGTAACAGCAATAGTAGTAGCCGCAGTACTAGTACTAATAGTAGTGGTAGTAGCAGTTGTAGGAGCTGCGGGAGCAATTGCAGCACTTGTAGTAGTAATAGCTGTAGTGGTAGTAGTAGTAATAGTAATAGCAATTTTAGTTGTAGTAGGAGTAGCTATAGTAGCAGTAGTAGTAGGAGTATCAGTAGTAGTAGTAGCAATAGTAGCATTAGTAGCAGTAACTATAGTAGTAGTTGTACTCGTACTAGCAGTGATAGCAGTAGTTGTTGTTGTTGTTGTAGTAGTAGTAGTAGTGGTAGTAGCTGCAGTAGCTGTTGTAGTAGTAGTAGTAGTCATTGTAATAGTAGAAGCAGAAGTTGCAATAGTTGCAGGCCTAGTAATGGTAGTCGTAGTAATCGTAGTTGTCATAGAAGATGTAGCAATAGTAGTAGTAGTAGTAGTAATAGTAATAATAGTACTACAGTCCTAGTTGTTGCAGTAGTACTGATAGTAGTAGTTGTAGTAGTAGTTATAGTGGTGGGAGAATTACTAGTAGTACCAAAAGTAGTACTAGCAGTAGTAGTATTAGTACTTGTAGCAGCAATAGTAGTAGTAGTAGTAGCAATAGTAGTGGCAGAAGTAGTAGTGGAAACAATTGTTACAGTAGTAGTAGTATTAGTATTAGTATAGTTGTAGTAGTAGTAGTTGTTGTATTAGTGTAGTTGTACAAGTAGTAGGTGTAGTAGTAGTGGTAGTTGGAGAGGTGGTAGTAGTAGCAGTAGTAGTAGTAGTGGTAGACGCAGCAGGAGTAGTAGTGGTAGTAGTAGTATTTGTAGTAGTAGGGGCGGCTGTAGTAATAAGAGAATTAATATTATCGGTAGCAGTTGTAGCAGAAGTTTAATTAGTTGTAATAGTAGCAGTAGTAGGAGTAGTAGAGGCAACAACAGCAGCGGTTGTAGTAGTAGTAGCTATAGCAGTAGTAGTAGGAATAGTTGTTGTAGGAGAAGTAGTAGTAGTGGTAGTTGTTGTTGTCGTAGCCGAATTAGTAATAGTAGTAGCAGCAATAGTAGTAGTAGCAGTGGTAGTAGTCATCGAAGCAGTCGCACTAGTACTAGTAGTAGCAGTAGTAGCATAAGCAGTTGTTGTACTCGCTAGAGTAGTAGCAGCAGTTGTTGTTGTTGTAGTACGAGTAGCGATAGTAGTAGTTGCAGTAATAGTAGTTGAAAGAGTACTATTAGCTGTTGTAGCAGTAGTAGTCATAAGAGTAGCAGTTGTAGTACTAATAGTTGGAGTACTGGTAGTAATTGTAGTAGTTATAGCAGCAGAAGCTTTCGGAATTGAACTTGTAGTAGTAGCAGCAGTGGTCGCAGTAGTTGTAGAATTAGCAGCAGTAGTAGTAGTAGCAGGAGTAGTAGTAGTAGGTGTAGGGGAAGAAATAGTATAAGCAGTAACAACAGTAGAAGTTGTTGTAGTATTTGTAGTAGCAGAAGTTGCAGTAGATGTATTGGTAGCAGTAGCAGAAATAGTAGTAGTAGTACTTATGGTAGTTGTTGTAGTAGCAGAAGTAGTAGTCGGAGGAGAACTAGTAGTAGTAGAAATACTAGTAGTACTAATAGTAGTAGTAGCAGTCATAGTAGTGTTAGTAATTATAGTGGAAGTCGTGGTAGTAATAGCACTACTAGCAATAGTCGTAGTAGCCGTAGTACTTATAGAAGTAGTAGCAATACAAGTAGCAATAGTAGTAACAACAATAACTGTTGCCCCAGTACTAGTACTAGTAGTAGTGGTAGTAGCAATTGTAGGAGCTGCAGGAGCAATTGTAGCACTTGTAGTAGTAATAGCTGTAGTAGTAGTAGTAGTAATACTAATAGCAATTTTAGTTGTAATAAGAGTAGCTGTAGTAGCAGTAGTAGTAGGAGTATCGGTAGTAGTAGTAGCAATAGTAGCATTAGTTTTAGTACCTACAGTACTAGTTGTGCTCATAGTAGCAGTGATAGCAGTAGTTGTAGTAGTAGTAGTTGTTATAATAGTAGAAGCAGAAGTTGCAAAAGTTGCAGCACTAGTAATTGTAGCCGTAGTAATCGTTATTGTCATAGCAGAAGTAGCAATAGTAGGAGTAGTAGTAGTAATAGAAATAATAGTAGTACAGTGCTAGTTGTAGTAGTAGTACTGATAGTAGTAGTTGTAATAGTAGTTATAGTGGTGGGAGGATTGCTAGTAGTACCAAAAGTAGTACCGATCGTAGTAGTACTAGTAGTTGTAGCCGCAATAGTAGTAGTAGTAGTAGTAGCAATAGTAGTGGCAGAAGTAGTAGTAGCAACAATTGTTACAGTAGTTGTAGTATTAGTATTAGTATAGTTGTTGTGGTAGTAGTAGTTGTATTAGTGTAGTTGTACAAATAGTAGTTGTAGTAGTAGCGGTAGTTGGAGAAGTGGTAGTAGTTGCAACAGTAGTAGTACTGGTAGAAGCAATAGTAGTAGTAGTAGTATTAGTAGTAGTAGGGCGTATGTAGTAATAAGAGTTTTATTATTATCGGTAGCAGTTGTAGCAGAAGTTTCAGTAGTTGTAGTAGTAGAAGTAGCAGGAGTAGTAGAAGCAACAGTAGCAGCGGTTGTAGTAGTAGTAGCTATAGCAGTAGCAGTAGGAGTAGTTATTGTAGGAGAAGTAGCAGTAGTAGTAGTAGTTGTTGTAGCCGAATTAGTAATAGTAGTAGCAGCAATAGTAGTAATAGCAGTGTTAGTAGTCATCGTAGCAGTAGTTCTGGTACGAGTATTAGCAATAGTAGTAGTAGCAGCAGTAGCATAAGCAGTTGTTGTAATTGCTATAGGAGTAGCATCAGTTGTTGTAGTTGTAGTAGGAGTAACGATAGCAGCAGTTGTAATAATAGTAGTACAACGAGTACTATCAGCAGTTGTAGCAGTAGTAGTCATAGGAGTAGCAGTTGTAGTACTAATAGTTGGAGTTGCGGTAGTAATTATAGTAGCTGTAGCAGCAGAAGCTTTAGTTATAGAACTTGTAGTAGTAGATGCAGTAGCAATTGTGTTTGGAGTAGTAGCAGTGGTTGCAGTAGTTGTAGAATTAGCAGTAGTAGTAGCAGTAGCAGGATGTGTAGTAGTAGTTATAGGGGAAGAAATAGTATAAGTAGTAACAACAGTAGAAGTTGTTGTAGTATTTGTAGTAGCAAAAGTTGCAGTAGTTGTATTGGTAGCAGTGGCAGAAATAGTAGTAGTAGTAGTTATAGTAGTTGTTGTAGTAGCAGAAGTAGTAGTAGTAGGAGAACTAGTAGTAGTAAAATAGTAGTAGTACTAATAGTAGTAGTAGCAGTCATAGTAGTGTTAGCAATTATAGTGGAAGTCATGGTAGTAGTAGCACTAGTAGCAATAGTCGTAGTAGCAGTTGTAGTTACAGAAGTAGTAGCAATACAAGTGGCAATAGTAGTAGCCGCAGTACTACTAGTAGCAGTAGTGGTAGTAGCAGTTGTAGGAGCTGTAGGAGCAATTGTAGCACTTTTAGTAGTAATAGCTGTAGTAGTAGTAGTAGTAATAGTAATAGCAATTTTAGTTGTAGTAAGAGTAGCTATAGTAGCAGTAGTAGTAGCAGTAGTAGCATTAGTAGTAGTAGCTGAAGTAGTAGTTGTACTCGTAGTAGCAGTGAGAGTTGTAGTTATTGTAGTAGTAGTAGTAGTGGTGGTGGTGGTAGTAGCTGTAGTAGTAGTTGTAGTAGTAGTAGTCGTTGTTGTAATAGTAGAAGCAGAAGTTGCAAAAGTTGCAGGCCTAGTAATGGTAGCCGTAGTAATGGTAGTTGTCATAGCAGAAGTGGCAATATTAGTAGTAGTAGTAGTAATAGTAATAATAGTAGTACAGTCCTAGTTGTAGCAGTAGTACTGATAGTAGTAGTTGTAGTACTAGTTATAGTCGTGGGAGAATTACTAGTAGTACCAAAATTAGTACCAGTAGTAGTAGTACTAGTAGTTGTGGCCGCAATAGTAGTAGTAGTAGTAGCAATAGTAGTGGCTAAAGCAGTAGTGGCAGCAATTGTTATAGTAGTAGTAGTATTAGTATTAGTATAATAGTAGTAGTTGTTGTTGTATTAGTGTAGTTGTACAAGTAGTAGCTGTAGTAGTAGTGGTAGTTGGAGAGGTGGTAGTAGTAGCAGTAGTAGTAGTAGTGGTAGAAGCAGTAGTAGTAGTCGTAGTATTAGTAGTATTAGTATTAGTAGGGGCGGCTATAGTAATAAGAGAATTAACTTTATCGGTAGCTGTTGTAGCAGAAGTTTCAGTAGTTGTAGTAGTAGCAGTAGTAGGAGTAGTAGAAGCAATAGTAGTAGCGGTTGTAGTAGTAGTAGCTATAGCAGTAGCAGTAGGAATAGTTGTTGTAGGAGATGTAGTAGTAGCAATAGTAGTAGTTGTAGCCGAATTAGTAATAGTAGTAGCAGCAATAGTAGTAGTAGCAATGGTAGTAGTCATCGTAGCAGTCGTACTAGTACTAGTAGTAGCAATAGTATTAGTAGCAGTAGTAGCATAAGCAGTTGTTGTAATTGCTACAGTAGCCGAGCAGTTGTTGTAATTGCTACAGTAGTAGCAGCAGTTGTTGTAGTTGGAGTAGGAGTAGCGATAGCAGCAGTTGTAATAATAGTAGTAGAAAGAGTACGAGCAGCAGTTGTAGCAGTAGTAGTCATAGGAGTAGCAGCTGTAGTACTAATAGTTGGAGTAGTGGTAGTAATTATAGTAGCTGTAGCAGCAGAAGCTTTAGTAATAGAACTTGTTGTAGTAGCAGTAGTAGCTACAGTGTTTGGAGTCACAGCAGTGGTTGCAGCAGTTGTAGAATTAGTAGTAGTAGTAGTAGTAGCGGGAGGAGTAGTAGTAGGTGTAGGGGAAGAAATAGTATAGGCCGTAACAACAGTAGAAGTTGTTGTAGTATTTGTAGTAATAGAAGTTGCAGAAGTTGTATTGGTAATAGTGGCAGAAATAGTAGTAGTAGTAGTTATAGTAGTTGTTGTAGTAGCAGAAGTAGTAGTAGTAGGAGAACTTGTAGCAGTACTAATAGTAGTAGTAGCAGTTATAGTAGTGTTAACAATTATAGTGGAAGTCGTGGTAGTAGTAGCACTAGTAGCAATAGTCGTAGTACTTATAGAAGTAGTAGCTATACAAGTAGCAATAGTTGTAACTGCAGCAGTAGTAGCCGCAGTACTACTAGTAGTAGTAGTGGTAGTAGCAGTTGTAGGAGCTACAGGAGCAATTGTAGCACTTGTAGTAGTAATAGCTGTAGTAGTAGTAGTAGTAATAGTAATACACTTTTAGTTCTAGTAAGAGTAGCTATAGTAGCAGTAGGAGGAGGAGTATCAGTAGTAGTAGTAGTGGCTGCAGCAAAAGTTGTAGTAGTAGGAGTAGTAGTCGTAAGGGTAGTAGTTGTAGTATTAGTAGTAGTTGGAGCCGTATTAGTAGTAGTGGTAGTAGTAGCAGTCATAGCTTAATAGTAGAAATAGTGGCAGTTGTAGTTGAAGTAGTAGCAGTAGTAGGAGTTGCAGTCTCATTTGCAATAGTACAAGTAGTAGTTGTAGCAATAGTAGTAGCTGTATTATTTCTAAAAGTAATAGTAGTGGTAGTAGTAGTAGAAGCTGGAGTAGTAGTAGTAATAGTAGCTGTTGGAGTAGAGGAAATAGTAGCAGAAGTAATATTAGTCAGAGCAGTAGTGATAGTAGTAGGTTCAGTGGCAGTAATAGCCATTGGAGTAGTAGTATTTGTTGTTGTTACATTAGTTGTAGTCATAGTAGAAGGAGAAATACCAGTAATAGTAACAAGTGTAGAAGTAATACCAATAGTAGCAGTGGTAAAAGTGGCAGTAGCTGAAATAATAGTAGTAGGCATAGTAGTAGCAGTAGCAGCAGTAGTGGGAGTTGCAGTAGTAGTCATAGAACCAATAGAAGATGGTGCAGTAGTAGTATTAGTAATATTAGTAGTAGTAGTAGCCATTGTATCAGTTGTGGTAGTAGTAGAAATAATAGCAGTAGTAGCAATAGTAGCAGCAACAGCAGTAGGAGTAGTAGTATTTTTAGTAGTTGTGGTAGTTGTAGAAGCTGTTGTAGCTGTAGTATTAGTTGTATTAGTAGCAGCAGTAGTAGTAGTAGCTATCATGGTAATAGTAGTAGTAGTAGGAGGATAAGTAGTAGTTGTTGTAGTAGCAGTAATAGTAGCAATAGTAGTAGTAGAAGTGGAAGTAGGAATAGTAGTAGCAGTATTAGTAGTAGCCATAGTAGTAGCAGTAATAGTAGTAGAAGGAGAAGTAGTAGTACTTGCAGTAGCAAAAGTAGCTATTTTATCTGCGACATTAGTAGTGGTAGTAGTATTAGTAGGAGTAGAAGTTCCAGTAGCAGTAACTGCACTAGTAGTAGCCATAGTACTAGTAGTAGTAGTTGAAGTAGTCGCATTAATAGTAGCAGTAGGGGCAGTTGTAGCACTTGTAGTAGTTGGAGTTATAGTAGTAGTAGTAGTAATAGTAGGAGTAGTAGTAGTTGTAGTAGGAGTGGCAGTAGTAGTAGGAGTATTAGTAGTACCAGTAGTGGTAGGAGTATTAGTAGTAGTAGTAGTGGTTATAGTAGTAGTAGTTGTTGTTGTTGTAGGAATGGTAGTAGTAGTAGCTGGAGGCCGCCGCAGCCGTCTTCGTAGTCGTAGTAGTAGTCAGTCGTGTCGTCGTCGTCGGAGTAGTAGAGTCGTCGGCCTCGGCGTCGGAGTTGGCCGGCGTCGCCGTCGTTGACCGCCCTCTTCGATCGTCGATCGTCGCCCTCCTCGCCCTGTCGCACGGTAAGCAATCGTAGCAGTAGCAGTAGCTGTTGTAGTATGACCAGTAGCAGTATTACCAGGAGCAGTAGCAGTAGTAGTAGGAGTGGTAGTTGAAGTTGCAGCAGTCGAAGTAGTAGTAGTAGCAATTTGTAGCAGGAGTATTCTTAGCAAAAATAGTAGTAGTAGTAGTAGTGAAGGAGCAGTAGTAGTCGAATTAGTAGTTGAAGTTGTGGTAGTAGTAGTAGAAGGAGTTGTTGGAGCAGTAGTAGTAGTAATTGTAGTAGGAGCAGCAGTAGTAGTAGTAGGAGCAGCAGCAGTAGTAATTGCAGTAGCAGCTGAAGTAGTTGTTGTTGTAGTAGTAGTAGCAGTAGTAGTGGAAGTAGCAGCAGAAGTAGTAGAAGTTGTAGCAGTAGTAGAAATCATTGCAATAATAGCTATAGTTGCAGTAGTAGCTATAGTAGTAGTAGTAGCTATCGTAGTATTGGTAGTAGTAGTAGTAGGAGAAGTTGTACTAGTCGCAACAGTAGCAATATCATTAGCAACAGTAGTAGCAGTAGTGGTAGGCATAATAGCAGCTGCAATAGTAGTAGTAATAGTAGTTGAAGTAGTAGTAGCAGTAGTAGTAGTGCTAGGAGAAATAGTAGTAGTTGCAGGAGCAGTAGTTACATTAGTAGTAGTAGCCGTAGCAGTAGCAAAAGTTGTAGTAGTAGCAGCAGTAGTAGTAGTAGCATGAGTAGTACCAGTTGTAGCAGTAGTGCATCAGTAGGAGCAGTAGCAGCAGTAGTATTAGCAACTACTACTACTACTACTCTTATTACTATGACTACTACTACTATAACTGCAACTACTACTCTTACTACTCTTACTTCTCCTATTACTATTGCTACTGCTACTACTACTACTCTTACTCTTACTCTTACTACTACTACTTCTATTACTACTCCTCCTTCTGCTACACCTACTCCTACACCTACACCTATTCCTACTACTACTACTTCGTCCACTACTATTACTAAAACTACTAATACTACTAGTACTGCTGTTGCTGCTACTATTACTTGTACTACTACTATTACTACTATTACTACTACTACTACAACTACTAATAATGCTACCACTACTGCTACTACTACTGCTATTGCAACTCTTACAACTATGACTATTACTGCTTCCACTGCTACTACCATTATAGCAACTGTAACTACTAGTACTACTTCTACTACTACTACTACTGCTACTAATGTTGTTGCTACTAGTACTACTGCCCCTACTACTCCTACTACTACTACTACAACTTCTACTTCTACTACTATTGCTACTCCTACTACTACATCTACTACTGCTACTACTACTATTACTACTACAAAAACTACTACTACTGCTATTACTACTGCTACTAAAACTTCTCCAACTACTACAACTACTACTCATGCGACTACTAGTACTACTAATATTGCTACTACTACTACTTCAACTACTACTACTACTACTACAGCTACTTCTACAGCTACTACTCCCACTACTACCATTACCACTCCATCTGCTACTACTACTTCAACTATTACTTCCACTACTACTACAACTACAACAACAACAACAACTACTACTACTGCCACTACTACTACTACTTGACATCCTACTACTAACATAACTACTATTGCTGCTATTACTATAATTACTACTAATAATACAAGTTCTACATCACTACTGCAACTACTGCTGCTACTATTGCAACTACAACTTCTACAACTACCTCTACTACTACTACAGCTGAGGTTACTTCTTTTCTACTAAAACTAGTACTACTAACACCACTACCTCTCCTACACCTACAACTACGACTATAAATAATGCTACTACTACTAGTGCAACAACTACTAAAACTTTGCCTACTACTACAACTACTACTCCTGCTACTACGAATACTATTACGACAGCCACTACTTGCACTTCAAGTACTACTACTACTGCTACGCCTACTACTACTACTACCGCTACAACTTCTGTTGCTACTACTACAGCTACTCCTACTACTACTACTACCCCTACTAGCACTATTACTATTACTACTACTACTATTACCACCACTACTATTACTGCTGCTACTACTATTGCTGCTACAACTACTACTACTACTACTACTTCTACTATTGCTACTACTCTTACTATTGCTACTTCTACTACTGCTACAACAACAACTACTACTAATACTACTACTACTACTTCTACTATTGCTACTACTACTACTACTCCGACTACTACTCCGACTTCCACACCTACCCCGATTTACAATAACTACTGTTACTGTAGCTGCTGCTACTACTACTGTTACTCCTACTACTACACTTACTACTGCTACCACTACAACTGTTGCAACTACTACTTCTCTTACTCTTATTACTCTTACTACTATTACTACTACTGCTACTACTACTACTATTACTCAGACTACTACTATTGCTACACCTACTCCTAAACCTACTCCTATTCCTACTACCACAACTACTACCACTACTGTTACTGCTACTACTACTACTACTACTGCTACTACTACTACTACTACTACTACTACTACTACAGTACTCTTGCTGCAACTACTACTACTACTTCTACTGCTACAGCTACTCCTACACCTACTCCTATTCATACTACTAAAACTACTACCACTACCACTACAACAACAATAACAACAACTACTACTACTCCTACTGCTACACCTACTCCAACACCTACTCCTACACCTACTACTACAACTACTACCACTACTATTATTGCTACTACTACTACTACTACACGTACTCCTGCTGCGACTACTACTACTAGTACTATTGCTACTACTACTAGTACTACTATTACTACTTCCACTACTACTACTATTAGGACTAGTTCTACTACTCCGACTGCTACTTCTACTACTCCTAGTACTACTACTACTATAGCTACTACTTCTACTGCTACTGTAACTACTATTACTACCACCACTACTACTTCTACTACTGCTGTTATAACAACATCAACTACTATTAATACCACTCTTTGTCCTACGACCATAAGTACTGGTACCTCTACTACTGCAACAATAACTACTGCTACTGCAACTCGTGCTACTACTTCTACTACTGCTACTACTGCTATTGCTACTGCTAATATTGCAAGTACTACTTCTACTACTACCTCTACTGCTACTACTACTACTACTATGACAACGATGACATCACTCTAGAACCACTATTACTCCTACTACTACTCTTACTACTGCTACTACTACTGGAACAACAACAACAATAACAACAACAACTGCTACAACTACTGGTGCTCCAACTATGACTAATACAAGTAGAGGTAATAGTAGTGCCAGTAGTTGTAGTTGTTGTAGTAGTAGTAGGAGAGGTAGCTATAGCTATAGCAGTAGTTGTCACCCTTGTAGTTGTAGTAGTATTAGTAGTGGTGATAGTAGAAGCAGCAGTAGCTGGAGTTCGAGTAGTAGTAGTAGTAGCAATAATAGGAGGAGGACTAGTAGTAGTAGTAGCAACAGTTGTAGTTGTAGTAGTAGCCATAGTTGTAGTTGTAGTAGTAGTGTAGTAGTAGTGTAGTAATAGTAGCAATAGCAATTGGTGTAGAGATAGTAGGAGTAGTAGTAGTAGTAGTAGTCATAGCAGTAGCCGTTGGTGTAGAGATAGTAGGATTAGTAGTAGTAGTAGTCATAGCAGTAGTAATAATAGTAATAGTACTAGTAGTAGTAGTAGTAGTAGTAGTAGTAGTAGTCACAGTAATAGTAGTATTAGTGGTAGCAGTAGTAGTAGTTGCAGTGGTAGTCGTAGTAGTTGTAATAGTGATGTAGCAGCAGTAGCAGTAGTAGTAGTGGTAGAGCGAGTTGTAGTGGTGGTAATAGCAGCACCAGTGGTAGTACTAGAAGTAGTAGTAGCAGTAGTAATAATAGTTGCAGTAGTAGTAGTAGTGATGGTAGTAGAAGTCAGAGTAGTAGTAGGAGTTGCTATTAAAGTAGTTGTAGTAGCAGTAGTAATAGTAGTTGTAGTAGTTGTTGTTGTAGTATTAGTAGCAATAGTAATAGTTGTAGTAGTAGTTGTTGCAGCAGTAGTCGTAGTAGTTGCATTAGTAGTAGCAGCAGCAGTATCAGTAGTAGTAGGAGTAGGAGTAGTGGTATTAGTAGGAGTAGTAGTATTAGCAGAAGTAGTAGTGCTAGTCTTAGGAGTAGCGACAGTAGTCGTGTTAGTAGTAGTAGCAATAACAATAGTAGCAGTTGTAGTGGTTGTAATAGCAACAATAGTAGAGTACTATTAGTAACAAAAGTAGTTGTAGTAGTAGATGTAATTGTAGTAGTAGTAGTAGTAGTAGTACAAGAAGAAATAGTAGTAGATGTAGTAGTAGTACTAGTAGTTATAGTAGTTGTAGTAATAATAATAATACTAGCAGTAGAAATAGTTATATTAGTAGTAGTCATTGTTGCGGTTGTAGGAGTAGTAGTAGTTATATTTTTAAGTAGTTGCCAGTCGTAGTAGAAGTTGTACTATTAGCAAGAGCAGTAGAAGAGTGCTGGTAGTATATTTGTATTGTTGTTTGTGTAGGAGTAGTCGGAAGTAGCCGAATGCTAGTAGTAGTAAGGTTGAGGTATAATAGTAGTAGTTAGTAGTAGTAGTGTAATTTTGGAGTAGGTTTAGGAGTAGGAGGAGTAGTAGTAGTCATAGTAGTAGTAGCAATAGTAGTAGCAATAGAAATAGTAGCAGTTGTAGCTATAATAGTGGAAGCTATAGTATTTTTAGGACTAGTAGTAGTAGTAGCAGTAGTTGTAGCAGAAGGTGCAGTAGTAGTAGTAGTAGTAATAGTATTAGTAGTAATAGTAATGATAGTAGTAGTAGCAGTAGTAGTGTTGTTGTTGTTGTTGTAGTAGTAGTAATAGAAGTAGTAGTCATCGTAGTAGTAGCTGTAGTAATAGTAGCAGTAGTGGTAGTAGTAGTATTATTAGTAGTAGTTGTAGTAGTAGCAGTAATAGGAGTAGTAGTTGAAATAGCACCGGTAGTAGTGGTAGCGTTAGTTGTTGTACTAGTAGTGGTAGTAGTAGTAGCAGTTGTAGAAGTAGTTGTAATACCACCATATGTAGTAGCAGTAGCAGCAGTTGTAGCAGTAGGAGAAGAAGTAGGTACAGTAGTAGGAGAAGTAGGTATGGTAGTAGTAGAAGTGGTAGTGGTAATAGTAGCAGCTGCAGCAGCAGCAATAGTATTAGCAGCAGCGATAAGAGTAGTAGTAGTAGAAAAGGTAGTAGTAGTAGTAGTAACAGTAGTAGTACAAGAAGAAGTATTAGTAGCAATAGTAATAGTTGCAGTAGTAGCAGTAGAGTATTAGAACGGCTATAGTAGTAGCTGTAGTTGTAGTAGTATCAGCAGGAGTAGTAGTAGTAGTAGTATTGCTAGTAATAGTAGTAGTAGCCATAGTAGTAGTAGTAGTAGCTATAGTAGCAGCAGTAGTAGTAGTAGCAGTAGCTACAATAGCAGCTGTTGTAGTTATAGCAGTTAGTAGTAGTAGTGGTAGTAGTAGGCAGTAGCAGCCGCAGCAGTAGTACTTGCAGTAGTTGCAGTAGAAGTTGTAGTAGTAGTAATAGTACCAGTAGTAGTAGATGTAGTAGTAGTTGAATTAGCAAAAATAGCAGCAGTAGCAGTAGTAGCTGTAACAGCACTGGTAGTACTAGTGGTAGTTGCACTAATAGTAGCAATAGCGGTAGTAGTAGTAGTTGGAGCAACAGCGGCAATATTAGTAGTTGTAGTAGTAGCAGTAGTAGTGGTGGTGGTGGAAGTCGTAGTAGTTGTAATAATAATTGCCACAATCGTAGCAGTGGTAGTTGTAGTAGTAGTAGTAGCCGAAGTAGTAGTTTCATATGTTGCAGTAATAGCAAAAGTAGTAGTAGTTGTAGTCGTAGATGTAGTTGGAGAAGTAGTAGTAGTGGTGGTAGTAGTATTAATAGTAATACTAGTGGTAGTAGCAGTAGTATTAATAGGCGTAGCAATGGTTGTAGTAGTAGCAGTAGTAAGAATAGGAGTATTAGTTGCAATGTTAGTTGTAGTAGTAGTAGTATTAGCAGCAGTATTAGTAGTAGTATTGTTAGTAGTAGTAGTAGCAGCAGTAGTAGTAGCAAGAGTAGTAGCGGTAGCACTAATAGTAGCAGCAGTAGCTGCAGTAGTTGCAGTAGTAGTAGCAGTTGAAGCAGAGGTAGCAGTAGCAATACTAAGAGTAGTAGTTGGAGCAGTTGTAGTAGTGGTAGTAGTAGTTGTTGTTATTGTACTAATGGTATTTGTTTTAGTAGTAGCCGTAGTGGCAATATTAGTAGTAGTAATAGTAGTAGTAGAAGTAGTAGTACTAGTACTAGTAATAGTAGCAGCAGTCGTGATTGCAGAAGTAGTAGCAGTAACAGTAGTTGCAGTAGTAGTAGTAGTAGAAGAAGTATTAGGAGTAGTAGTATCATTAGCAGCAGTAGCAAGAATAGAAACTGTAGTGGTAGTACTAGTTCTAGTAGTATTCATAGTTGTAGTATCAGCTGTAGAAGTAGTTGCTGTAGTAGTAGTCGCAGTAGTAGTAACGGTAGTAGTTGTAGTTGCCGTTTTAGAAGCTGTAGGAGCAATAGCAGATGTAGTAGTAGTAGTGGCAGTAGTAGTTGCAGTTGTAGTAGTAGCAGTAATAGCTGCAGCAATAGGAGTAGTAGTAGTAGCTGAAATAATAGTCGCAATAGCAATAGTAGCAACAGCAGTAGTAGCCGTCACAGTTGTAGAAGTAGTAGCAATAGTAGTAGCAACAGTAGCAGTAGTAGTTATGGTAGTAGTACTACTCGTAGCAGTAGTAGTTGTAGTAGTAGAAGTAGAAGTAAGAGCAATAGTACTAGTTGTTGTTGTTGTTGTTGTCCTAGTAGTAGTAGTAGTAGTGGTGGTGGTGGTAGTGGTGGTAGTAGTGGGAGTAGTAGGAATACATGTAGGAGAAGGTATAGTAGTTGAGTAGTAGTAGTTGGAATACATGTAGGAGTAGGAATAGTAATTGTAGTAGTAGTAGTAGTAATAGTAGTAGTTATTGTTGTAGGAGTAGTAGTAGCGGTAGTTGAGGTCATAGTAGTAGTAGTTGGAGGAGGAGTAGTAATAGTAGCAACAGGATTGGTGGTTGTAGTAGTAGTGGTAGTAATAGTCATAGTAGTAGTAGTAGTAGTAGTAGTATTTGTAGCAACCGTAATACTATTTGTATTAGCAGAGGTAGTAGTGGAAGTAGTAGTAGTAGTATTATGAATAGTAGTTGTCGCAGTAGCAGCAGCAGCAGTAGTATAGTAGTAGTACTAGTAGTAGTAGTAGCAGTAGCAGTAGTAAAAGTCATAGTAGTAGTAATTGTAGAATTATTAGTTGGAGTAACCATTGTAGTAGGAGTAGTTGTAACATCAACAGTAGTAGCAGTAGTAGTGGTAGTAGTAGTAGTAGTTATTGTGGTAGTAGTGGCCAGAGAAGCTATTGTAGTAGTAGTATCTAAGTAGTAGTAGTATATAAGTAGTACTAGTAGGAGAAGTAGTAGTAGTAGTTTAAGTTGTAGTTGTAGTATTAGTAATAGTAGTAGTAGTAGTAGCAGTAGCAGTAGTGCTTACAGTAGTAGTTGAAGCAGCAGCCGGAGGAGCAGCAGTACTAGAAGCACTAGTCATAGTCATACTAGTAGTAGTAGCGATAGTCGCAGTAGTAGCAGCAGTAGTTGTAATAGTAATATATATAGTAGTAGTTGTAGTTGCATTTGTGCTAGTAGTCATAGTAGTAGTAGTAGCAGAAGTAGTAGTAGTAGCACTAGTAGTTATAGTAGCAAAATTAGCAGTAGCAGTAGTTGCAGTAGTAGCCGTAGTAGGAGAAGTAGTAGGAGTAGCAAAAGCAATGGCAAAAGTAGTAGTAGTCATAGGAGGAGAAATAGTAGAAGCCAAAGTAGAAATGGCAGTAGTAAGAGTAGTAGTAGTCGTAGGGGCAGTAGTAGTAGCAGTAGTAGTAGCATATACAGCAACAATTGTAGTAGTAGTAGCAGTAGCAACAGCAGCTATTGTAGCAATAGCTGTAGTAGTAATAGCGGTAGTAGAAGTAGCAGTAGTGGCTATAGTAATAGTAGTAGTTGTTGTAGTACTAGTACTAATAGTTGTAATAGTAGCCACGATAGAAGTACTCAGAGTAGTAGTAGTAGTAGTAGTAGTAGCAGTGCAAAAGCTGCAGTAGTAGTTGTAGTTGCAGCAGCTGTAGTAGTGAAAGTTACAGTAGAAGCAGACGTGTCGTAGTAGTAGTCAGAGTAGCAGCAACATCAATAGTAGTAGTCGGAGCAGCAGCTGTAGTAGTAGTAGTAGTAGTAGCAGCAGTAGTAGCACCAGGAGCAGGAGCAGCAGCCACTGTAGTAGTAGTAGTAGTAGTGGTAGCAGCAGTAGCAATAACAGTAGTAGTCGTAGTAGCAGTAGTAGTCATAGTAGGAGTAGTTGGAGTAATAATAGCAGTAGTACTTGTCGTAATAGTAGTATTGGTCGTAGTAGTAGTACTACTACTAGTAGTATTGGTAGTAGTTGTTGTAGCAGTAGTAGTAGCTCTTAGAGGAGTAGTAGTAGTACTGGTGGTGGTGGTAGTAACAGTAGTAGTAGGAGTAGTCACAGTAGCAGCAGTCGTAGTAGTAGCTATAGTAGCAGTAGTAGTAGTACTACTACTACTGCCACTGCTAGTACTACTACTACTACCACTACTACTGCTAGTACTACGACTACTACTACTACTTTTACTGCTGCTGCAACTACCGCAACCACTAATACGACTACCACTGCTGCTACTCCTCCAAGTTATGCGAGTACTGCTACTATTACTACTACTACTACTACCACCACTAATATTGCTGCTTCTACTACTCCTAGTCCTACTCCTATTACTTCTACTACTACTACTACTACTACTACTACTACTACTGCTGCTGCTGCTGCTGCTACTACTACTACTACTACTACTGCTGCTACTAGTACTACCTCTACTAGTATTACTACTACAACTTCTGTTGATGGTGCTGCTACAATTACTACTACTACTGTTGCTACTATTACTATTACTACTATAGCTACTACTGTTGTTGTGACTACTACTGCTACGAGTGTTATTGCTATTTCTACTACTAGTACTACTATAACTGTGACTACTACTACTACTGCTACTACTACTACTATTGCAGCTGTAGCCACTGTTGCGACTTCTTCTACTATTACAGCTACTTCTGCTACGACTGCTACTAGTTCTACTGCTACATCTACTACTACTACTACTTCAGCTATTACAACCTCTGTTACTACTATTGCTACAATTACTACTACTACAAACTACTATTACTACAACTACTACAGCAACTACTGCTACTGCTACCACTTACTACTACTACTACTTCTTCTACTACTGGTACAACTACAACAACTACTATGGCTGCTACTACTACCACTGATGCTGCTACCTCTGCTATTTACATTTCAACTTCTACTATTACTCCTACTTCTTCTATCGCTACTACTACTACGACTGCTACTACTACTAGTACTACAGCTACTATGGCTACTACTTCTGCAGCTTGTACTACTACTACTAAAATTGCAGCTACTGCCATTATTACTCCAAATACTACTACTTTTTCTGCTACTTCTACCGCTAGAACTTCCACTTCTCATAGATCAACTAATACTGCAACCACTACTGCTTCTGCTACTACTGATACTGCTACAACTACTACTACTTCGCCTACTACTACTACTTAGTCTACTACTACTTTTGCTACTAGTTCTACTACTACTCCTAATAATACTACAACTACTACTTTTCTACTTCTACTACTGCTACTACTTCGAATACTTCTACTATGACTATTTCTTCTACTACTATTACACCTACTACTACTATTTCAAGTAATGCTACTACTGCTACTACTGCTACTACAACTTCTACTATGCAACAACAACTGCTACTACTGCAATTGCAGCACCTGCTACTACTACCACTATAGTACAGCTTCCACAACTACTACCACTACTACCACTAAGACTAATACTTATGCTACTGCTACTACTGCAACAATCATTACTATTGCTACAACTGCTCCTATTGCTACTACAACTACCATTACTATTGCTGCTGCTACTACATCCACTTCTACTAGTTCTACTGGTAATATGACTGTCATTACTACTGCGACTACTTCTACTGCTACTTCTGCTACTACTACTACTGCAACTATAATTGCTGCCACTACTCCTATTACTACTAGCACAACTTTTGCTATAGTTGCTACTTTTGCTATTGCTACTACTGCTACTACTATAGCTACTTATGACACTACTACCACATCTACCACTACAACTAATACTATTGCTACTAACACTAGAACTACTACTGATGCTACTACTGCTAACTACAACTACTACTACAGTGAATACTACTACTACTGCTACAACTGCTACTACAACTAGAACTCTTACTATAACTACTACTATTGCTACTACAATAACTACTACTGCTACTACTACGATAATTACTACTACTACTACGACTGCTATAACTATTACTACTCCAACTAGTGCTACTACTGCTATAGCTGCTACTACTAGTACTACTACTATTACTATGACTGCTACTACTAGTACTACTACCACTATTATTGCAACTACTACTACTACTATTATTACAATAACTATTACAACTATTACTATTTCTATTACCACTATTACTGTTACTACTACTTTTACTTTTTCTACTACTATTACTACCAATTCTACTACTAGTACTACTAGTACTTCCAGTACTACTACTACTACCACTACTACTATTACTAATACTGCTACATCTACTACTACTACTACCACTATTGCTACTATTGCTGCTGCTGCTACTACTACTACTATGACAACTTCTCCTGCAATAACAACTACTACTTCTCTGACTACTACTACTACTCCTACTACCCCTAGTCGTACTACTACTTCTGCTCCACTACTACTACAACTACTATTATGGCTACTACTACTACTTCTACTACTACTGCTACAACCACTACTACTACCAATACTACTACTACTACTACTACTACTACTAGTACTGCTACTAATAGTACTACTTCTTGAACTACTTTTACTACAGCTAATACTGCTGCTACTACTACTATTTCTCCTACAACTATAATAACAACAACTACTACTACTACTTTTCCTACAACTACTACTACTGCTACAACTACTGCTGCTACTACTACCGCTACAACTAATACTACTTCTACTGTCACTACTACTACTGCTACTTCTACAAATGCTACTACTACTGCTACAACAACAAATACTACTGCTACTACTGTTACTCTGCAATAGTCACTACTATTACTACTACTACTATTACTGCTACTAGTACTACTATTACTAGTTCTACCACTACTACTTTTGGTACTACTACTACAGCTACGACTACCACTATGACTACTATTACTACTAACTACTACTATTATAACTATTGTTATTATTGCTATTGCTACTACTACTACTGCTACTACTACAACTTCTACTACCAACTGCTGCTACAACTACTTCTACTACTACTTTTGCTATTATTACTACTACTTCTGCTACAACAACCATGGCTGCTACTGCTCCCACTGCTGTTGCTACTACTGCTACTATAGGTAGTGTTAGTTGGAGTAGTAGCAGTAGTACAAATAATAGTAGTAAGAGAAGTACTAGTATTAGTAGTAGTAGCAGTAGTAGTAGCAGCCATAGCGGTAGTAGTAGTAGTAGTAGTAGTAGTAGGAGTAGTAGTAGTAGCCATAGCAGTGGCATGGGTACTAGTCATAACAGTAGAAGTAATAGGAGTAGTAGCAATAGAAGTAGCAGCAGTAGCTGTCGTAGTAGTAGTAGGACGAGGAGGAGTAGTAGTAGTAGTAGCAGAAGTAGTAATGGTAGTAGTGGTAAAAGTAGCAATAGAAGTGGTAGTAGTACTAGTAGTAGTAGTAGTGGTGGTAGAAGTAGTAGTGGCAGTAGTAGCAGTAGTAGTGGTAGTAGTAATAAAAGTAGTAGTTTTCGTACTAGTAGCAGTAGTAATAGTAGTGGTGCGGGTTGTAGTAGTAGTACTGGTAGTCGTAATAGTAGTAATAGCAGTAGTAGTAGAAATTGCACTAGTAGTAGTAGTAGCAGTAGTTGTTATAGTAAAGTGGTTGTAGTAGTAGCAGTAATAGTGGTAGTCGTAGTAGTAGTAGCAGCAACAGCAGCAACTGCAGTAGTAGTAACAGTAATAGTAGTAGTTGCAGTAATAGAAGCAATATTAGAAGTAGCAATAATAATAGTAGCAGCAGCAGTAGTAGTAGCAATAGTAACAGTAGTAGTAGCAGTAATAGAAGTAGTATTAGTAGCAATAGTAGTTGTAGTACAAGCAGTATTAGTAGTAGTAGTAGCAGCAGTAGCAACAACTGCAGCAGTAGTACTAGTAGTAATGCAAGTATTAGTAGTAGCAGTAGTAGTAGTACTAGTAGTAGTAATAGTAGTTACATTACAACCGCAGTAGTAGTAATAGTAGTAGTAGTAGTAGTAGTAGTAGTATTAGCAGCAGCAGCAGTAGTAGTAGTAGTTGTAGTTGTAGCAGCAGCAGTAGTAGTAGTAGTAGTAGTAGTAGTAGTAGTAATAGTAGTAGCAGTAGCAATAACAATAGTAGTAGCAGTAGTATTATTAGTAAGAGTAGCAATTGCAGCAACAGTGATAGCAGCAATAGTAGTAGTAGAAGAAGTAGTAGTTGGAGGAATTATTGTAGTAACTGTAGTATCAGAAGTAGTAGTAGTAGTAATACATGTAGTATTAGTGGCAATAGTAGCAGGAGTGGTAGTAGTAGTAGTTGGAGCTGCATCTGTAGTACCTATTATATTACTAGCAACAATAGCAGCAGCAATTGTAGTACTAATAGTAGTGGTAGTAGTGTCAATAATAGCAGTATTTGAAGCAGTGGTAGCGATAGTAGCAGTTATAGCAGAAGTGGTAGTTGCAGTAGTCGTAGATGAAGTAGCAGAAGTAGTAGTAGTAGTAGTAGTACAAGTAATAGTTGTAATAGTAGTCTAATAATGGTGGTATTAGTTGTAATACTAGTGGTAGAAGTAGTAGTATTAATAGGAGTAGTAGCAGTTGTAGTGACAAAGTAGTGGGAGTAGTAGTAGTAGTTGTAGTTGTTGTTGTTGTTGTCGTTGTAGTTGCAGTAGTAGTAGTAGTAGCAATAGTTGGAGCATAAGTAGTAGTAGTAGTAGGAGCAGTAGTAGTAGTCGTAATGTCAGCAGAAGAAGAAGTAGTAGTAGTAGTAGTGGTAGTAGTGGTAGTACTACTACTAGTAGTAGTAATAATAGTAGTAGTAGAATAGTAATAGTGGTAGTACTAGTATTGGTTATAGTAAGAGTAGTAGTAGTAGTAGTAGCGACAACAGCAGCTGCATTAGCAGCAGCAGTAGTAGCCGTAGTAATTATAGTAGTAGCTGTGGTGGAAGCAGTAGCAGAAGTAGTAGCAGTCGCCATAGTGGAGTACTTGTTATAGCAGTTGTTGCAATAGCAGTAGTACCTGTAGTGGTAGTAGTAGTAGTGGCGGTAGTAGGGCCAGTAGAAGGAGTAGTAACAATAGTAGAAGTTGCAGTAGAAGTCATTATAGTAGTACGAGTAGCACTAGTTGTTGTAGAAGTGGTGGTTGTAGTAGTAGAAGTAGTAGCAGTACTTGTAGTAGTTATTTTAATCGATGTAGTAGTAGTAGTGGTAGTACTAGTTGAAAAGGTATTTATAGTAGCAGTAGCATTACTTGTAGTGGCGAAAGCAGATGATGCGATAGGAGTAGAAGCAGTAGCTGTAGCAGATGTTGTAGTCATTGCAGAAGTAATAGTAGTAGTAGCTGTAGCAGTAGTTGTGGCTGATGTGGTAGTAGCAATAGGAGTAATTTTTGTAGAAGTTGTAGCAGATACAAACACAAAGAAGTAGTGGTGGTAGTCGTAGTAGTAGTAGTAGTAGTAGCAGTAGTAGTAGCAAAAGTTGTAGTAGTTGTAGCAATAGTAGTAGAAATAGTAATAGGAGTAGTAGCAGTAGTAGTTGTTGTAGTAGTAGTAGTAGTAGTAGCTAAAGTAGTAATAGTAGCAACAGCATCTATAGTAGTTGCAGTAGTAGTAGTAATAGTCATAGTAGCAATAGTTGGTGTAATAGTAGCAGTAGTAGTTGTAGTGGTGGTAGTAGTGGTGGTGGTGGTGGTAGTAGTAGTAGAAGTTGTTGTTCTAGTTGTTGTTGTCATTGTTGTTGTTGTTATTATTGTAGTAGCAGCAGCAGCAGTAGTAGTATTGTAGTAGTTGTAGTAGTTGTAGTAGTAGTAGTAGTAGTAGTAGTAGTAGTAGTAGTAATAGTAGCAGCAGCATTTGTAGTAGTTGTAGTAGTAGTAATAATAGTTATATTAGCAGTAGTAGCAGTAATAGTAGTAGTAGTTGTTGTCGTAATAGTAGTTGTAGTTGTAGTAGTAGTAGTCGTAGCAGCAGCAGCAGTAGTAGTAGTAGTAGCAATAGTAGTAGTAGTTGTTGTTATTATTGTTGTAGTAATAGTAGCAGCAGTAGTAGTAGTATAGTAGCAGTAGGGCTAATAGCAGCCGCCAAAGAAGTAGTAGTCATAGGAGTCACAGAAGTTGAAATAGTAGGAGTTGTTGTAGTCACAGTGTTAGTGGTTGTCGGAGTAGTACCAGTACTAACAGTAGTAGTAGTACTAGCATTATTATAAGTCATAGTAGTAGAAGCAGTTGTAGGAGTAGTAGTTGTTGTTGTTGCTGTAGTAGCAGTAGTAGTAGTAGTAGTAGGAGGAGGAGGAGCAATAGTTTTAGTCGCAATAGTTGTTGTAGTAGCAGTAGTTGTATTATCATTTGTAGTAATAGTACTTGCTACAGCGGTACTAGTAGTAGCAGTAGTAGTTGTAGTAGTAGCAATGGAACAACCAACAGAAGTAGCAGTAGTAATAGTAGTAGCAATTATGGTAGTAGTATGAATAGTAGCAGCAGCTGTAGTAGTAGGTACAATTGTTGCAGCAGCAACAGTAGTAGTGTTAGAAGCAATAGTTGCAATTGTAGTTATTGTAGCAGTTGTAGTAGTAGTATTAGTAGCTATTGTAGGAGTAGTGGTAATAGTAATAATAGTAGCAGGAGTTGTGGTAGTAGTAATAGTACCAGCAAAAGTAGTAGTACTTGTAGTAGAAGTCAGAGTAATAGTAGGGGTAGGAGTGGTAGCAGTAGTGGTGGTAGTAGTAGTAGAAGTAGTAGTTGATAAAGTACTAGTTGTAGTTGGAGTAGTAGTTGTTGTTTTTGTTGTTGTTGTAGTAGTTGGAGTAGTACTAGAAGTAGTAGTTGTAGTAGTTGTAGTTGTAGTTGGACTAGTATTAGAAGTAGTAGTTGTAGTTGTTGTAGTAGTAGTGGGGATAGTAAGTAGTAGTAATAGTAGTAGAAGCATTTGTAGTTGTAGTACTAATCATAGGAGCATCAGTAGTAGTAGCTGTACTTGTAACAGTAAGTGATTATTGCAGTTGTAGTAGTAGTCGTATTAGGAGTAGTAGTAGTAATCATAGTAGGCGTAGTAATAGTTGTAGTAGTGGTAGTAGTAGTAGCAGTAGATGCAGTAGTAGAAGAAATATTAGTAGCAGTAGCAGTGGTAGCTACAATAGTAGTAGTAGTAGTAGTAGTAGTAGTAGTATTACTAGCGGTAGTAGAAGCAGCTGCAGTAGTAGTACCAGTAGTAGTGGCAGTATTAGTAGCAACCATAGTATTCAGATTCGTAGTAGTAGTAGTAGTAGTAGTAGCCTAGTAGTAGTAGTTGTAACTGTAGTTGCAATAGTGGCATTAGCGTCAGTAGTAGCAGAAGTAGTGCAGTATTGCCAGTCATATCAGCAGAAGTAGCAGTAGTAGCAGTAGCAATAGTAGTTGTAGTAGGAGTAGTAGTGGTAGTAGTAGTTGAAGTAGTAGTAGTTAGTAGTAGTAGCAGTAGTAGTAGTTTGATAAGTAATCGTGTTAACAGTAGCGGTAGCAGTAGTAGCAGTAGTAGAAGTAGTAGTTGTTGTGTTAGCAGTAACATAGTAAAAGTAGTAGTAGCTAGAGTAGTAGTAGCAGAAGAAATAGAAGTTGTAGCTGTAGAATTTGTAATAGTAGTAGTTGTTACTGTAATCGCAATAGTTGCAATTTTCGTAGCAGTAGTCCAAGTAGCAGCAGTCGCAACAGTAGCAGCAGCAGCAACAGCAGCAGCAGTAGTAGTAGTAATTGCAGTAGTTGTAGTAGTACCAGTAGTAGTAGCAGTAGCTACAGTAGTTGTTGTAGTTGTAAAAGAAGTAGTAGTAGTAGTCGTAGTCATTGTAGTAGTCGCAACGACAGTCATAGTGGCAGTAGTTGTTGTGGTTGTAGTAGAAGTAATAGCAGCACTCATAGCTATAGTAGTAGTCACAGCCACAGTTGTAGCAGTTGTAGTAGCAACAATAGTTGCAGCAGAACTAGTAGTAATAGTAGTAACTGCAGCAGTAGTAGGAGTAGTAGGGCTAGTAGTAGTGGAAGTAGTAGCAACAATAGTAGTAGTAGTACTACTACTAATAATACATTAGCAGCAATAGTATCAGTAATAGTACTAGTTGGAGTAGTAGTGGCAGTAGTAATAGTAGTAGTGGTAGCAGCGATAGTAGTAGAAGTAGTAGTAGGAGTAGTAGTAGCAGTAGTAGTATAGTACCCATAGTGGCCGCAGCAGCAGCAGTAGTAAATTACTTATAGTAGTGGTAGTATTAATAGTATTAATAGTAGTAGTGACAGCCGAAGTAGTGGTAATATGAGAAGTGCTAGTAATAGTTGTAGTAGCAGTAGCAATAACAGCAGTTGTAATAGTAGTAGAACTTTTAGTAGCAATAGTAGTTGTGGCAGAAGTAATAGTAGTAGTAGTAGCAATAGTAGTCATAGTTGTACTCTTAGCAGCAGTAGTAGTAGTACGAAAAGTAGCAATTTTAACAGTAGTGGCAGTAGGACTAGTAGTAGTGGTATTAGTAGTAGCGGTAGTAGCAGTTGTAGCAGCAGTAGTAATAGTAGTAATTGTAGCAGCATTGGCAGTAGTTGCAATTTCAGTCAAGGTGGTAATAGAAGTGGTAATGCAGAAGTAGTAGCCGAAGTGGCTATAGTCGTAGTATCAGTAGTAGTAGTAGTAGTAGTTGTTGTTGTAGTAGTAATTGTTGTGGTAGAAGTGGTAGTATTAGTAGTAGTTGTTGTAGTAGTAGTAGTACTTATTGTAGCAGTAGCTGAAGTAGCACCAGCAATAGAGGTAGTTATTATAGTAGTAGTAGCAACAGCAGCAATAGTAGTAGTGGCAGATGTAGTAGTAGTAGTAGTAGCAGTAGTAATACTAGTATGAGAAGTAGTTTGAGTAGCAGTAGTTGTAGTAGTAGTAGTAGCGATAGTAGTGGTAGTAGTAATAGAAGTAGTAGTAATAATAGTAGTAGTTGTAGTTGTAGTAGTAGTAAATGCAATAGTAGTAGTTGTAGCAGTAGTAGCTGTAGAAGCAGTAATAGTATTCGTAGTATTAGTGGCAATAGTAGCAGTAGTAGCAGTAATAGTAGTAGCAATAACACTAGTAGTAGTAGTAGCAATAGTACTAGTAGTAGAAGTAGTAGTAGAAGCAATAGTACCAATAGTAGTAGTTTTGGTGGTAATTATAGTAGTATTAGCATTAGTAGCAGTAGTAGCAGTGGTAGCAGCAGCAGTAGTAGCAGTAGTAGTAGTAGTAGTGATAGTATAAGTTGTTGTATATTTGATAGTTGTGGTTGTAGTAGTAAATGTACTAGTTGTAGTTGTAGTTATAGTAGCTGTAATAGTAGCAGAAGCAGTAAGCATAGTAGCATTAGTTGTAGTATTAGGAGTGGTTGTAGTAGTACTAGTGGCTGTTGCAGTCATAATTGTTGTTATTATAGTAGTAGCAGTAGTAGCAGTAATAGCAGTAGTAGTAGAGCCGCAGTAGAAGCAGTAGTAGTTGTAGTAGTAGCAGAAGCAGTACTAGATGCAGTAGTAGTGGTAGTCACGATAGAAGCAGATGTGGTAGTAGTAGTAGAAATAGCAATAGCAGTAGTTGTAGTAGTTGAAGTAGCAGTAGTAGTAGTAGTCATATTACTATCAGTAGTAGTTGTAGTAATAGTACTATTAGTTGTGGTAGTTGTTGTTATTGTTATTGTAGTAGTAGAAGTAGTTTGCTGTAGTTGTGGTAATAGAAGTAGCAGTGGTTGTAGTAGTGGTAGTACCGCTAGCAATAATAGTAGTAATAGTCATTGTTGTGCTAGTTGTGTTGGTAGTAGCAATAGTAGCGGTCGCAACGGTAGAAGTAAAAGTAGTGGTAGTAGTAGCTGTAGTAGCATTAGCAGTACTAGCAGTAGTTGTTGTTGTAATAGGAGTAATGGTAGTTGTAGTAGTTGTTGTTGTTGTTGTTATTGTACCAACAGCAGTAGTGCTAGTAGTAGTATTACCAGTAGTAGTTTCGGTAGCAGTAGTGGTAGGAAAAATAGTAGTAGGAGGAGTACTAGCTAAAGTTATTGTAGCAATTATAGCAGTCGTAGTTGTAGTAGTAGCTGTAGCAGCAGCAGCAGCAGCAGGAGGAGGAGTAGTAGTGGTTGTAATAGTAGTAGTAGCAGTAATAGTAGTACTAGTAGTACTAGTAGTAGTGGTAGTAACACTACCAGTGGTAGTAGCAATATTACTAGGTACAATTGTAGTAGCATTAGTAGTAGTAGTAGCAACAATTATAGAAGCAGCAGTAGCAGTAGCAATAGTAATAGCAGCAGCAGTAGTAGTAATAGTATTAGTAGTCATAGCAGCAGCCGCAGCAGTGATAGTAGCAGTAGTAGGAACAATAGCAGCAGTAGCAGTAGCATTGGTGGTAGGTATAGTATTAGTAGCATTGGTAGTTGTAGTAGGAGTAGTTGTAGTATTAGTAGTAGATGTACTAGTAGTTGTTGTTGTACTAGTAGTAGTAGTAGTAGCAGTAAAAGTATTAATAGCATAGCAGTTGT
>RXID01022311.1:0-10056 GCA_005019695.1 Trichopus zeylanicus subsp. travancoricus
ATTTGTAAAATATTTAAAATATTTAAGATCTTTTTTATAAATTTTTATTTAAGAAAATATTATAGACTTGTTTATAAATAAAAATATTGAAAGAGTTTATTTGTAAGTGTATAAATATGAACATTGTAATTTAAAATTTAATTGAGAGTTTATGTAAACATTTGGGAGAAAGAGTGGATGGGAGAAGTTAAAATTTTTAAGAAATTTAGTTGTAAAATTACATATGGTAAAGATAAAATTTTTAAAAAAATTTTGATTAAGTAACAATAAAAAAATTATATGTAATAAATTTCAAAAGAATGAGAGTATAAGTAAATACTGAAATCGCATAAATTTTTTTATAAATAAGAAAAAATTTAGGAGGTTGTAGATAAAAAGCCCTCAAAAAATTGGTGGCTAAATTATAGGGCCCAAATTGATCGGACAAGGGAGAAAAAAAAAGTGATTTTATTTCTCCTATTTAACCTTTTTTTATTGGGAAAAGGTATTAGGAGAAACTACAACTCCACTTCCTCTTTTTTTTTTGAATTTTTCAAAAAAATTGTTTGTTTGATCAAATAATTTTAGTTTTGTTCATATTTATTATTTAATTCTACAAAATTTACTTCTTGAAATTGATACTAGATTTAGATATAAATAAATAAATTTGGAGTGTTGTAATTAGAATTTGAAAATGTGATTATATGACTATATTTTGGATTCTCTGCAACTATACAGAGCTATATTTCATCGAATATGATGTTTTTCTATGCTTATTTTCTAAGTTTTATATTCTTCATATAATTTCACCATATTTTACCATATTTCACCAATCTCCAATAGGAAAATTTTTCATATCCAATAAATCAATATTTACTGGTGATACAATAAACAAATGCTACCAAGATTAATTACCACAATAATTTATCCTTCATTTAGCATCAGAATTGGTGCTAGGTATGCAAACATTGGATGTTACCCTAGCAATGCATTCTTGAATATATTGTAATATTTGTTATATAAGGGAGGTAATAACAGTGGTTGTATGTTAGACCATGTCAGCAAAGACAAATTGATGAAATGAAGCATTTTCATAAGTTTTTTATATAGTGGAGTTGATTTTAATGGGAATTACTTAAAAATTTGTGTGTTGTATATATAGGTTGTATGGGAATAATGTATGGCCTCATTTTGTTGTTTTGGATGTACATATTGTAAACATTGATGCTTGGTGTTTATGATTAGTAAATAGGTTTTTGTGGATAATACATTACTTTCTATTGTAATTGATTATTGTGAGATTGTGTCATAGTTTTTAATATGCACCCTCGTATTGTTTTGGGTAGGTATATATAATTGGAACTAAATATGAATTTTTTAGAGGAAAAACATTAGAAATAGGGGATAAGTGAAAAAGAGAGCATCTACTTAATAGAAAATAACTAAAATAAAAAATTAAGAAATAATAGAGAATTTTCTTATTTGGTGATTTTTTATATGGCATAGGTAATAAACTCATTTTTTAGGTATATTCATAAAAAAATTATTTTATTTGCTTTAGCGTAATCAAATTGTTTAAAAAATTATCTCATCATAACTCTTTATTTGTTCTTAATTTTAAATAAACTAAAATAGAGGACAATATGAGCATATAAATTATTTGGGTATAATTAAATAATTTTATTATTAAAAAAAGTACTATCACATTTTTATTATTAAATTTTTGGGAAAAATAACAAAACGCTCCGGAGAATTTTCAAACTTTTTTGAAACCTCTTGACCTTTTGATTTACCATTTGTCCCCTCTATTTGTAAATATCAATGCAAAAGGTCCAATCGATGGGACCAAGCAGTATCCAGTTGTTACAGCTGAGGCAATCAAATTCTCATTGTCTCCGTAGAAACCATAAAAAAACATGCATTCTTCGTCTTCTTGAGCTTTTATCTGTCATTAATGACATTTGAAGCTCTAAAAGATTGACTCACATTCTTCGATATTAAATCAATCTCCCTCATCTTCTCTTCATTGTCACTATTCGTCCTTCCCAGTTACCGATGTCGTCACATATGTAGTTACTCCTCAACCTTGCCTTCATGGTCTCCACCCACTTTGGCACCTCTTTCAGTATCTTTGGCTTTAACACCACCACCATGATAGCCAAGAACCTCCCTAGCATGAACTTCTCTAGGATCTTATCCTCACATGCATTAACATTGCCACCAATGGCCTCATTCTGATCCATTCCCATCCTCGCATCATCGAGCTAGTCTTCCTCAATCCTCAGGGCGACGGAAGTCCTTGTTGGTTTTATTGACATGTCAAATCGGCTATTTGGCAATTGGGGTTAGGGGATGGCTCATTTTTTGCTTAACTTGGATGGGGTGGCGTTGACGATGGCCATGTCAAGGTTGGGCTACCAGACCCCCATGCATGCAGGTGTATTCATCGGTAGCGTTTCAATCAAAGCTGCGCATAGCAGATGAGGTGTTGAGGAAAAACTTCAAAATTTCTGAGCAGGATATTTAGAGGATTCAAAAGAACATTGGTGGTTGATAATGATTGACTCTTTCTTTTATTAATAATTAATTTACTTGAATGTATGAAAGAGAGGTAAAAAGTCATGCGCGCATGTGCGAATTTCAAAGAAATTTGAATTTGTATAGATCCATCGGTTATTTTTCAATAATTATAAAAATATCTAAATTATGTTGGTATATTCTCTTTTTATTTTTTAAATTTTTTTGGAATTTAAACACATGATAACTCACATACGATAAACAAATCATTAAATAAAAAGTTAATTTATATCGTAAATAAATACTATCGCTGATTAATTGGAGAAACAAGCTGGTTACATAATTTGAGTAAACTAGTTCTTTCATACAATTCATAGAGTAATTTGGCTTTAATAACAAGTTAACATGTTGATAAGTCACCTAGTTGTTTGCCTGAATCTCAAAGAAATTAGATTAATTGAAATCTTTATCATGATATTAAAATCTCAACATAAATAAAAACTTATATATATATATATATATAATTTTTGTAAATATGAGTATTTCTGTCAAATATGACTTTCTAACTCGTTTAATGACAAATTTCCCTTTTAGCCTCCGACATCACCATATACCAATGTGGTTAAATTTGATGAATTCCATTTATATTATGTGACTACTCATTACTCATTATAGTAAGTGATTATTAGTTATATTATGTGATTACTAATTATATTATGAGATTATTAGTTACACTGGGTGATATTTGTTTAGTTTTGTTGGGCTCATGATACTTATCGATAGAAATTTGATAATCACATTAGTCTTTGTATTCATGCATGCAAACAATATCTAATTTATGATATATGAACATATTTATGCTCTTATATATGGGCCATGTTATTGATAAACAATGGTTGAATTAGTTATTATGTGGACATTTTGAGTCGAATGACTAACTTCTATATGTATTATATAGATTTTTATCATAATAGGTTATAATTGAGTACATATTTTTTCAACTATTTGTATTATTGTGTGGAAGATTAAATAATGAAAATTTATAAGTTGGTAAGTTTTATGCTCTATAATATATCACTTAAGCAAAGAAATTTGGGGACGAACAACAACAATAAAATAGTTCCTAATGAACATTAGCTAAAGTTCATGTTTATGAAGGGTAGTCATGTCATAATATTTTAAATAAAAATAATTTGCCATAGAGCATCGAATTACTTTAAAAAAAATTATTCATAAGCTAAACGATTCACAATCTCTTTGAAAGAGGAATATTTGCAAGTAACTTGATTTTACAATATCAAATGCCTTGATAGCCATATCAAACATTCTTCTGTCTTCAAAGCTAGACAATCGATGATAATATTAGTTGTGAATTTGTAACACAATAGGAGAATATCAACTATGTCAATCTTGACAGTTTGTCCTTTCAGCAACAGATTTATAAGTGACAAAATAAACATCTTATAATTGATAAATTTGTGCAACCAAAATATTTAAGTATAAATAGCCTATAAGATTAGAAACATATATTAGTGATCAAAATCAACTAAATATGATTAGAACTAAATAATTATTATCAAACTCAAATATATACGAATAAAACTAAGTAGTTATGATAAAAAATTAAGAATATATGATAAAACTAAATAGTTCTGATCAATACCAATTATATATAACTAGAATTGAGAAGTAATGATTAAAAACAAGAGTATATAATCATAATTAAGTATTTTTTAAGCAACTGATATTTACCATTAAAGTCTTATTTTAGTAAGGTTCGAATCAATAACCTCTCATATAAAAGATATTGGTATAACTACCAAGCCAACTCTCACATCAAAAGTAAGTATCTATAATAAAAAATAAGCAAACATGTTTAAAAATAGAAAGTTAGTTTTAAAACAAAGCATATATAATTAGAAACGAAAAGAGGATAGAGTTTATGGATCTATATTCGACATGGATAATATGTTTGCAATTGCTTTCAAATTTTCACAAGCACATGATCTTCATCACGTCCACCTCATTCTTATCCTTTACCCTCTTATCCATCTCTAACTCCTTCTCCACCTTCTCTTTGAAGGACCTCAATTGGAACCTTATTATCATTTCGCTCCGTCTCGACCTCTTTCGTTGCTTGTTGTTTTCTTGACTTTCTTGACACAATCAGTGGTAGCAACATGGCGATCGTTCCACCATGAGCATACGACACACTTTGATGATGCCATGTACTCCTCGAATGCCTCAATCACATGGTGGATGAAGTTGCGTTTTGACAATTGTCCCAACACAACCATAACTTATGTAGCAGTCAAAGCACCTACAATACAATGCCAACCGGTGTGCTTTTGCCATCAACCTTCCTCCTATGCCGTTGCTCCACTATCATCATCAATCATATCATCATGTATGTCAACTCATCTTTGTTTTCACTACTCAGCATCATGACGAGTCCAAGATAGCCGCCAATAAGAGAGCAATCGATTTTCTGGAGGAAATAGAATCATAATTGAGAATCTTAAAAATCTTTTTTTTCTTAAAAAAATTAAACGACGAAATGCGAGAATTTGCTAAGAGAGAGATAGTGCATGAGAACAGAATTACCGACAAGAAGTGATAGAGAGAGACACCATTATCGAGAAAGATCATTATGTGAAGTAAGCAGAAAAAAAATGAATAAACCAATCAACTTTTCTTCTTTGAAAAATCAATTAGTCTCCAAAACTAACCATAACGGTAAATTCCAAAAAACTAAACAATGTTTCTAATGAAAGTATTTAAAAATAAGTGATATCATATCTAAAGGGCTAATTAAAAATAGGGATAATTACGGATAACCCCTATAATTAGCCTTAATTACGCATAACCCTCGGTAATTTCCGTAATTACCCACATCCCAAATTTGAAAATATTTACCCACACCCCTGATTATTATTTAATCAAAATTTTGCCAAAAATTCTGATTTTACCCCCGGTTATTTTACACATACACCCCTAAAAACTTATTTTTTTATATTTAACGCCCTGAAATTCGATTTTTTGTAAATAACACCCCGAAATAATTTAGATTTACAAAAAAGTCCTCGAAATTTGAATTTTTGCAAATAAACCTCCGGAAATTATACTGATTTACAGAGAAGTCCTCGAAATTTGGATTTTTGCAAATAACACCCCGAAATAACTCAGATTTACAAAAAAATCCTCGAAATTCAAATTTTTGCAAATAAACCCCCGGAAATTATTCCGATTTACAGAAAAGTCGCCGAAATTCGGATTTTTGCAAATAACACCCTGTCGCACTTGCGGGATCGGAGGAGGAGGCCGGCGCGCCCGCGTGCCGAGGACGGACGGCCTTGGCCTTGGCCGTCCGCGCCCGCGTGCCGGCGCGCCAGCCTCGGCCTCCGTCCCCGGCACGCGGGGGCGGAACGGCCTCGGCCTCCGCCTCCGCTCCCGCCGCCGGCTTGTCAGCGCCCCGGCCTCCACCTCCTTCCTTGGCGCGCGGGCGCGGATTTTTGCAAATAACACCCCGAAATTATTCAAATTTACAAAAAAGTCCCCGAAATTTGGATTTTTGCAAATAACACTCCGAAATTATTCCGAATTACAAAAAAGTCCAGAATTTTCTTATAAAACTCTCTTCCTCCTGTAGCCCTAAACGCATCTGCGCTGCCGCCGCCGCTCTGCTCTGCCGCCGCCGCCGTTGGTCCCTGTGCAGCTGCTGCTGTCGCTGCCCCACCGGCTCATCGTCGCCGTCCGCTCGCTGCCCTGCGCCACCCACGCCGTCGCTGCTCTGCGCCGCGCCCCCCACGACGTCGCCGTCGCCGTCTGCCCTCGCGCCGTTGCTGCCCCGCCTCCACCTTCCTCCGCCGTTCCCTTGCGCCGTTGCTGCCCCGCCTCCACCTCCTCCCCGCTCGACAGCCTCAGACCCATCCACCACTCCCGACCCTGCCCCTGCTCCCAGACGGGCTCCGACACCCCCGCCCCTGCCCCCAGACGGGCTCCGACACCCCCGCCCCTCCCCTTTGCCCCCCGCCACCCCTATCCCCTCACCCCCCCCTTCCCCCGCCCCCAGCCGGGCTCCGAGCTCCGACCCCCCGCCCCTCCCCCTTCGCCTCACTGCCACCGCCCCGCCCTCACCCCCCTTTCCACCAAGCCACCTGTCACAATTCTTCTATCTGTTTTTTATATCTAATTTTTGATATTGTGTATTTACAGATGCCTGATTCAGAGAATTTGATACGATTAGTGCTCCGTTATGGAGGATATTGGAAGGAAGTGGAACATACTCAAAGAAGAAAATATGTATTTGGTAGACAGAAATCTTTACTGGTTGATACAAGAAAATACACATTTGCACAATTATGGACTGAAGCTTGTAAATTGGTCGAAGCAAGGACAAATGAGTTACTTGTGATCAAGTATTTATATCCAAACAGCAGTCCTCCAATTTATATGTCAATCAGCAGTGAAATTCAGCTGGAAGCAATGTGGACAGTAATTCAAGACTTGAAACATAGCAATATCTATATATCAGTGGAGGACATAGGTGATCCTTTATCTGCGGTGTCTGCACCAAGGCTGACTCCTTTGACAGGAGAATCTTCTGTGTATCACAGTGTGCAAAGAGATGAATATATTGATTCAGATTTAGATAATTGTCCTTCTGATTCCAGTTTTCATAGTTTGATGTATTTTTCTGATGATGATGAAGATGAGGAGGAGGATGATGATAATGATGAGTTAGTTGCTGAGCAGGAGTAAGAAAATATAAGACAAGGCGAATAAGAAGGAGTAGAAGACAGAGCGGAAGATGATTTACTGTCTTTACTTGAAGATAATTTGAATGACAATGTTTTGAACATAGGAGATATATTTGAAGATGTACATGCATTCAGATTGGCTCTTAGACAGTACTGTATTGTGCATAGATTTCAACCTTTGTTTGTGAAGAATGAGCGTAACAGAGTAACAGTCAGATGTGCTTCTGTGAATTGTCGATGGAGGCTTCATGCTTCAGAGAGATCTGATGGTTCAGGTTTTCAGATAAGAAAAATGGAATCGGTTCATACTTGTATTGCTATCAATACTTCTGGAAACAAAATGGCAAATGCTGAATGGGTAGGCAACCAAGTTTTGTAGTGGATGTGTGTTGACAAACAAATCACAGTCAAGCAAATACAGAATATGATAAATGAGAAATACAGTCTTAGACTGACTTATATGCAGGCATGGAAGGGAAAAGACTATGCTTACAGGATTATTCATGGTAATAAAGAAGAATCTTTTAATTTGTTTCATTTGCTGAAGGCAGAGTTGGAGATGAGGCATCCTGTTAATATTGTGCACATTACTCAGTATCCAGATATGTCTTTTCAGAGATGTTATATGTCACTACATGCTTGAAGGAGAGCTTTTCTTATTGGATGCAGACCTATACTGGGAGTTGATGGATGCTTCTTGAAAGGGAAATATAAAGGCACATTGCTTTCAGCTTGTGGAATTGATGGGGAGAATAACATAGTTTCAGTTGCATTTGCAGTTGCAGAAGCAGAAACATACCAATCTTGGTTATGGTTTCTACATAACTTGCAACGGGTTATTAGAAATTTGAATAGCTTGGCTATTATTTTAGATAGGCAGAAGGGTCTTTCTGATGCTGTGAAGAATATTTTCTCATATACTGAGCATAGAGCTTGTATCAGGCATGTGATTGCAAACTTGAAAAGATCGTTCCCTGGGAAAAGGTTAGAAAATTTGATTTTTAATGCTTCAAATACATTTTTACCTACTGAATTCGTGAAATATATGGAAAGGATTAAACAGCTATCCATACCAGCTTGGCAGTACATGAAAGAAATAAATGATTTTGCATGGAGTAGAAGTCACTTTGATCATTCAGTGAAATGTCATTATGTGACTAACAATATTTCTGAGTCATTTAACAGTTTTATTCAGGATGGCAGGGAGCTTCCCTTTCTTGAATTACTTGATTTCATCAGGCAGAAGATAATGGTGAAATTTGCCACAAGAAAAAATGAAGGATCCCACTGGTCTGGAAAGCTAGTACCAAGAATAGAAGCTTTTATTAGGAAAGTTTCACAGGCACGGGGCGGATACCGTATTTGGAGGTCTTCTGATTATATTTGCAGAGGTCAGTGATCCTGCAGGCCGATGAATTATGGATATAAGGCAGAGGATTTGTGACTGTAGGCAATGGCAGCTGACAGGAGTGCCTTGCGTTCATGGTATTGTTGCTCTCCTTGATATTCGGCTTGATCCTATTGATTTTATTGATGACTACTATACTCTGGAGACATACAAAAGAGTATATGATGTTTCTGTCACTTCATTGTCAAGTAAGAAACTTTGGGTGTCTGTGTCAAATGCTCTGCAAGTACTTCCTCCATGTTCAAGGAGACAACCTGGTAGGCCTAAGAAGAAAAGGATTAAGGATCCAATGGAAACATCAAGTAGAGCAATATATGCTTGCAGTAGATGTGGTCAGCTGGGACACAACAAGAGAGCGTGTAAAGAGCCTCTTGGACTACAACAACAAATTGATGTTTCTGGATCTAGCAGTACTCAACAGTCAGTGGAAAACCAATATGTTGGAGAACGTGGCAGGGGAAGAGGAAGAGGAAGGTCTACCGTAATGACTTCAAATTTTAGTATGCATTTACCATGTGAGTTTTTCTTTTAAAAACTTGACAATTATTTTTCTTATTTTATGTGATTTTGAAACAAGACATTAATAAATGTCATTGTATTTTTTTGCAGAAAGTTCGTCAAATCTCTAGGATCAATTTTCATTGGGTAAACAGTCTTCTCGAAAATGATGATGATATCATGTTGCTTGGTTATCATAACTATTGGTGCATTCTGTTTGTAGGTACATATTTCTACTAGATAGACTGGGGAGAGTTAGATGACAAGGTTTTGGATTAGCGACTCAGGAGGAATTATCATATCTTTTATCATCCACATTTCTTTTGTTGAATGAGAAATGAGGAGTGTTATTTTAGACAATTATTTCATTAATGTTCTTCAAATTCTAATTTATAACATGGTTCGGCGTTTCGGCCGAACCCGTGCCGAAACAGTTAATATCGTTTCGGTTAGGGTTTACTGTTCATTAGTGTTCATTACTGTTCATCTTCGCCAACGAACGCAGCGGGAGCGCGCGGGAGCGGGAGCTCGCCGGGCTCGAGCGCGCGGGCGGAAGCTCGTCGGGCTCGCGCTCGCGGGAGGGAGCTGGACGGGCTTGCGCGGGCGGGCGGAGCTCGCCGGGCTCGCGCGCGGGCGAGAGCTCGCCGGGCTCACGCGCGGGAGGGCGGGAGCTTGCCGGGCTCGCGCGGGCAGGCGGGAGCTCACCGAGATCGCACGCTGGGGCGGGAGCTCGCCGGGATCGAACGCGGGGGCGGGAGCTCGCCGGGATCGCACGCGGGGGCGGGAGCTCGCCGGGCTAGAGAGCGGGGGGCCGAGAGCTCGCCGGGATCGCGCGCGGGGGCGTGAGCTCATCGGGATCGCGCGCATGGGCGGGAGCTCGTCGAGCTCGCGCGC